>CANYBF012495357.1:0-11816 GCA_948192965.1 Dalechampia spathulata | reverse complement strand
TTGGGGAAATTACCTTTTATTGATTTTCTCAAATTATTTTATTTGTTTTATTTGTTTCTTCATTTATCACAATTACTTTCTGATTCACTTTGTTTATTTCAAATGTAAAGAATTAAGTGAGTTGAAGTCGTCTCTATGGGATTCGACCCTTACTTCCACTACTATAAAATTATAATTCCAACATGTGGCTTATAAGGAATTAATTTGACGGAAGCGACACCCGATCAATTATGTTAAAGGATGTCAATAATGCTAAAGATAAGACAATATTAAAAAAGTTCTTATTATAGAGTTACAACCAATTGTAAAACTATGGCCATGATAGGTATCAAAACCAATAAATTATTTTTCTCACTTCCTTTATAGAAATAATTTTTGTAGTATATGGAAGAATGGTTGAGCTGATAGAGAATGGATAATCCTTTGATTATTTGCATGTAATATTTTGAAAAGAATGAATTTTTGAAAATAAAGAAAGCAAAATTAATTTTAAAAAATATTCAGATGATTAAATCTCTTAGTTAAAAGTAAATAATTGTTCATGTTTATTACATGATCATTGATTCATTGATAGTTCAAAGACCAATCAGTAAACTAGTTACAGTTGTGGATGCATCACAACCAATTCCTCCTTAATAGTAAAATAACTAGAAAATAGCTCTACAATTACTTCTAGTTATCAAATAAACATATGGAGAAAGCCTCTCACAAGTCTATCAAATAATCACTTAAGGAAGTAGAGGAACCCGATTCAAGCTAATAACAAAAAAAGCTTGTATTATTCAAGTCATATTGTGACAATCCATAAGGAAAATTAAAACTTTCGTTAAGAATGATAACTAAGTTACCACCAATAACAAGTTAGAAAGATAATTTTGGATCTAGCAACTTGCATGATAATTTACAATTCATGAATATATGCAACAATACCTTTTTACATAGACCCAAGAATGGTAATGGTTCTATGATTTTTAAGATTAAAGCAAAATAGTGAGAACTCTAAGAAATTAAGGTTACTTAGATCTTACATGAAATAAACAATGAATTCTTATATTGCTTTTAATTGAAAATAATAAAGTTACATCATTGGCTTACAACATAAAATAAATGAAAGAAAATAACTTGACTTAATAGAAATTTGGCAAAAGCCAAAATCCCAAGATTAAAAATAGAAAATAAAAGAAATAGAAAAATGAATAATCTTTAAGATAATATTTCTATCTCCTAAACAATTTTCAATTTGATCTCTAGAACAAAAGTATAAAATTCAAACTATCTTACCAGCTTGATTCCTACGAGTTTTATTCTTCTTGTGCCTATAATCACAAATTATAAGCAATTGATGTTTTCAAATTCCTATTAAAACAAGCCTTTTTATCTTCCTTTTTCACTTTTTACCTAAAAATTCTATAAAACTCAAAAGCATACGATAGTCAAATATTCTACAAGATTTTATTCATAAAACGATCGAGCACTACATTGCATGTTTTTTATCTATAAAATGTTCTATTTTAGATTAGGAAAGTGGCTAGAATAGTCGACTTGGTTTTTACCATGTTTTGGAGTTAAAGGCAGATTAAAAGCCATATGACCAAGGCTTATGGGCATAAAAGAGAGCGCAAGGACCTAATAAAGCTGATTTTTTGTTCTGAATTCAAAATTGGATAAGGATAAGATTTAAGAGATTTTATCTGAAGATAAGGATTGATATTTATTTATTTATTTTATTTAGTTTATTTTAACTCCTATAAATAGGAGACTTGTTCCTATTATAAGAGAGGGAGAGTTAGAATCGTTTAGCGGAACATTAGCATTAATATTATTCTTGTTTATTTCTTTTTAATTCAAGTATTCATTTTTTATTCTTCCTTTATTTTTAATTTGTGTTTGCCGCCTATGATGCTTGGCTAAGCATTTTTATTTCCCAATCAAGAGTAACATAATTAATTTATTGAAGATCATGTGGGATCAAAACGTTCCTAATTTCAATGGTAAATCAATATTCATTTTAATTTGATAAATTGAAGAACCATTGTATTTCTTAGGGGCATGTAAAAAAGGCCCTTTGCATGATTCTATTTCATACATAATGCTAAGTGATTTGCTTGATCTGTAATTGTCACTCGACTCGCTAAAGTAGCAATCAAAAAGTTAGTTGAGGGCAAAGGTATTTAAATATCTTTGTGAATTAGATGATCTAATTTGAATATGGCGGAGCTACTTCTTAATTGTTAATTAGAGTCAGGTTCTTCTAATCTTTAATGCAATTTCTGCAAGATTGTGTATGAATCTTATTCCATTGTGTCTATTTGATAATTAGACGTGATTGTAGAGTTACTTCCTGGTCGTCTTAATAATAAGGAAGAATTGGTTCACTTGAGGCTGTTCTTTAGTGTTCTATAATCGATTTAGTGATTTTCACCCTTGGATTATCATTGCATTAAAGATCATGATCAAGCAATAATTAATTATGGCTTACGATTGGGAGGTCTCTCTAAATTGATATTTTTCTAAAATCAAATTTCATTTTATTATTTATTTTTCTCTAATAAATCCAAAATTATTTTATTTTTATTGCAAAGAATCAAAGGATCCTTCCGTTCCTATGGGATTGACCCTTCTTCTACTACTGTAAAATTATTACATTTCTACACTGGGGGAAGTAGGAATTAATTTGATAGTTTGGACATCCGATTTCAATTACATGAATAAATATATTGGCAAATGTATAGTTAAATTCCCTACCGCCCGGTTATCTTAGCTCAATAATAAATGCAGAACTAGGCAAAGGAAAGAAAAATAAAAAAGTAAAGAGAAAATGTGTTGAAACCAACATTGACCAATTTAAGTGGTACGACACTCAAGCTCTTTAATCGGATTGTGTATGGAGCCATTGATGATTGGGAGAATTTGACCCTTTTTACAAGCCGAACAAAAATGCATTCTTCAAAAAGTAACTTAACACTTTTACCTTTATTAATTGGTTTTAGATGGATCAGACTTAGACACCTCTTAAGCTGCTATAGTGCATGGACGCTGATAACTAGTTTATTGAAATAATTGAAAAAAACAAAGCAATGGATGTTTGGCGGGTTTAGAATTTTCTCTACTATGTATTGATTTATGTTATAATGTTTTGCTTAGACATAATGTATAATTGCTATGTAAGAATATTGCTTGATGAGATCCTTGTGTTTTGCTGAGATTCTATTAATGGTTGGACTCTTTTGATGAAGTACTTTTGTTTAAGGATTAATAACTGCTGTCTCTTTGACTCTTATTGTTTTGATTGGAATGAATTGAGCTTTTGATTTGATGGAAGGGATTAAGAATGCTTGAGGGTGATAATTGAGTAATTGTGAGGGTATATAATTGAGCGCTAAATTGCATGTTTTTCATGTATAAAATGGTCTATTTTAGATTAGGAAAGTAGTTAGAACAGTTACTTTGGTTATATTTCTGTATTTTGCAAGTAAAAATAAGGAAAAAGTAAAAAGAAAGCTAAAATGGAGTTTTTATCACGTTTTGGAGTCAAACGCACAATACAAGCCGTATGACCAAGGCTTATAAGCATAAGAGGGAGCGCAAGGACCTGATAAAGCTGATTTTTTGTTTTAAATTCAAAATTGGATAAGGATAAGATTTAGGAGATTCTATCTAAAGATAAGGATTGATATTTATTTATTTATTTTATTTAGTCTATTTTAACTCTTATAAATAGAAGAGTTGTTCCTATTATAAGAGAGGGAGAGTTAGAATTGTTTAGCCAAATATTAACATTAATATTATTCTTGTTTATTTCTTTTTAATTCAAGTATTCATTTTTTATTCTTCCTTTCTTTTTAATTTGTGTTTGCCGCTTATAATGCTTGGCTAGACATTTCTATTTCCTAATCAAGAGTACCATAATTAATTTATTGAAAATTATGTACGATCAAAACATTGCTAATTTCAATGGTAAATCACTATTCATTTTAATTTTGTAAAATGAAGAACCATTGTATTTCTTAGGAGCATGTAAAAAGGACCCTTTGCATGGTTCTATTTCATACATAATGCTAAGTGAGTTATTTGATCCATAATTGTCACTTGACTCGCTAAAGTAGCAATCAAAGAGTTAATCGAGATTAAAGGCGTTTAAATATCTTTGTGAATTAGACGATCTAGTTTGAACATGGTGGAGCTGGTTCTTAAGTGTTAATTAGAGTTGGGTTCTTCTAATCCTTGATGCTATTTCTGGAAGATTGTGTGTGAATCTTATTCCACCTTGTCTATTCGGGAATTAGAGGTGATTGTAGAGCTGCTTTCTGATCATCTTAATAATAAGGAAGAATTAGTTCACTCGAGGTTGTTCCTCGGTGTTCTATAACCGATTTGGTGATTTTTACCATTAGATTATCATTGCATCGAAGATCATGATCTAGCAATAATTAATTATGGCTTACGATTGGGAAGTCTCTCTAAATTTTTCTAAAATCAAATTTCATTTTATTATTTATTTTTCTCCGATAAATCCAAAATTATTTTATTTTATTTTTATCATAAAGAATTGAAGGATCCTTCCGTCCCTATAGGATCGACCCTTCTTCCACAACTATAAAATTATTACATTTCTACATTAAGGGAAATAGGAATTAATTTGACAGTTTTGACACCCGATCATAAAATAAACCAATAAAATATCAAAAAATGTGCATATTTTGCATTCGATCAAGCCCTTTAAAGGTTAAGTGAATCACCTTATTAGGAAAATCTACTAGCTTTATCAAAAGGTTATAACTTTATAATAATGACTATATACTACTAAACTAAGTTGATAAAGATAATACCTTCGAGGAAAATAGAGCAAAAGAATGTAATTCAATTCATCAACAAGCATCTAATACACAGATGTTGTATCCCAAAGTTTATCACCATAGTAAATATTGCAAAGAATCAAGGCATCAAGGGTAGATAATTGGAAGCGATTTGATTATTTAAATTAGACAATCTTGAGGAAAATAAAGTGGGTTTGGGCTTTTATTTGGTTAGAAATCAATTTAATATTATAAGATTTGTTTATATAAATATATGGGATAATAGATTTACCAAATTAAAACTATTTTTAATTAATTAATGTAATTAAATAAATTTATTTATTATTTAATTAATTAAATGATATTTGATAATTGAGCCATTAATTAATTTAGTATGCCTAAATTTATTTTACCTTAACCCAAAAGGCTAAAATAATTTAACTAATTCAAAGAAAATTCTAGACACTCATGTGATAGTTATTGTAAAACTAGAGATGCGAGATGATAGACTCTTTTATAGGAAAAGTTGGTATGTAATAAAAATAATTATTCAAACTTATGATAAAAAAAATTAATGCGACATAAATAAAATAAGGACTCAAACAACAATCAATCATAATAAAAATTCACTTTGCACAAATATGCATCATTTTTAGATTAGATGACTTTTCTTTCAAATTTTTAATTCCATGTTGTCTCCTTTTTTCTTTTTGCAAATATCAGATTTTTTCTTCATTCAAACTATTTTCTTTATTTTTCTTAATTCTCTATATCAAGTCAACAAAATATTCATCATGGTCTGATTTGAAGTTAGTGCAATAGTTTGAACAAGTTTGAATTTTTTCACAAGTTTGTAAAGTAGGCAATTTCATAAAAAAATTCTCACAAACAAATTGTAATTTATGAGTGTAATTATTGACATATATTTATTGTAATGATTAAATTCAACTTTCAATGAAATAATAAATAATCTTGTTATCAAAGAATTATAGAATTTTTGGAATAAAAAAATCAATACCCTTTACATAATCATTTTCCAACTAAAAGTTATTAATTATTTTGGATTCATTTAACTTAAGATTGTATAGGAAACATTTTATATACTTCAGACATTAAACAATGGACTGGCATATACTGTTGCCATCATTTACAATAGTAACAAAAATTGGAAGCGTCAAAAAGAAAATAACTACTTTTAAAAAAATACAATAACACAAGATAATTACAACAAAAAGGAAAAAAAACAAGCATAAAATCAAAGAACAAACAAGAAGAAAAACTAATTTCTAGGCCTTGTTCATCTTGCCATTCTTGCATGCCTGATTCTAAAATGCTTGACAAACCATTTATATTTCCTTATGACTAGAACTTATCTAATTAATGCTCCCACTATCACTCCACATCCATACCTTATCACCATAGGTCTCCACCCAAAGTCGAAAAGAGGAAAGGAGTCCTGATATTCTTCAACAGTGGAAGGTGGGAATGCTTCTTGATTCTCACATTTCTTTGATAATGAATACCCACATAAACCTGAGTTGTTCTCATATGAACTATTGTCAAATGTGTCAAATTGTTTTCCATAAGGAATTAGACCTATAAGTTGATTACTAGACACATCGAAAGTGGACAAAAAACCAAGTTATGTTAATTCTTAGGGAATTTCTCCTATCAAATTGTTTCTAGAAAGATCCAATGACTCAGGTTTTGTAAGGTTTCCTAATGATGGGGGAATGCTACCATTAAGATTATTGTATGAAAATTTCAATAAGCGAAGACCACTTAAATTCCCAATGACTTCTGGAATGTTCCCTTCAAAGTTGTTACTTGAAAAATCAATGGCTACTAGGGATTCTATAATCTTGGAGTATTTTAGTTTTGTTCCCTTATTTGTTAGTTTCATTAAGTAGAGATAATCAGTTTCTGCAAACCCAAAATTTGAAATTCCCCAAAACATGTATGTTCCCATATATACTATTTGATGTGGTTCCACCATCTTCATTGCATTCCAGTTTAAAAAATATTTTATTAGCAACTTTCCTGAGAAATTGTTATGAGAAATGTCAATGATGCACAATTTTGGGAAACCAAAATTTATTAGATGATTCTCTATTAGACCATGGAACTGATTAGATTCTAGAATAAGAACCTTTAGCTCTTTAAGTGCACCTAACCATGAAGGGAAAACATCATAGATTTTGTTGCTTCCAAAAATCAAGGACTCAAGCTTTGAACAATTGGCCAAGGATTTTGAGAACTCTCCTTCTAACTTATTAGAATCTACATTTAACATCCTAGTGGTCCATCTTTCAATGTGATTATTTGGGAACTTTCCATGGAAATTGTTGCCTCCAAGATGTAAGAATTTGATAGAAGTACTAAAATTTCCCAAACACTAAGGTAAGGTGCCTGTAAAGTTATTATAAGATAAATCAAGGATTTGAAGGGCTTTCAATTTACAAATGACTGGTAAGATCTTCCTTGATAATTTATTTTTTGGCACTAGATATGCCTCAATGGATGATGATGGTATCAGAAGACCTCCTTGCAACATGTTGCTAGTGAGATCTAGATAAGTTAGTTATGGCCATGGAAAAACATTATAACCATGTTCAAAACCTGTAAGATAGTTTCTAGAGAGAAATACAATTGTCAAAGAAATAGTCGAGTTCTATAGCCATTGTGGAATTTACCCATGCATATTATTGTAGGACAAGTCCAACATTTCAAGCTCATCTTGGTGATGTAGAAAGCGAGGAAAATGATTCAAATTGCATGAACCAAAAACCACTCCTTTGAACTTCCCAATTGTCACATTATAATCAGTATTATCATGCAATGATAAGTTATTTCCTGACAAATACAATTGCTTCAATCTTTTAAATGTAATAAAAAATTTTGCTAACTCAACAGTCCCAGTCAAGTTATTATGAGCCAAAGAAAGATAACTAAGGTTGGTAAGGTGGAAAATTGAATAAGGAATCAGACCTTGCAATTGATTTGATTCCAAATCCAGTTGCTCTAATTGGGTCATATTGGTAAGCCATGTTAGGATTTGACTGTTCATTTGACTTTGATAAAGGAAGAGGGCAGAGAGTTGGGTTAAATTGGTGAAGAAAGAAGGGATGTCATTGTTAAAGGTAATTATAGGAGGGCATAATAGCTGGAGCTTAGATAGCTTACCAATCCATGACAAGGATGAAGAATTCTTAACCTCAAAATCATTGTTGCCAAGGACCAAGACTTACAGTTCAATGGCATTTCCAAGTGAAGTTGGAAGAAGACCGAAGAATCCATATTTACATGTGTTCAGAATATTTAAAGAAACAAGATTTCCAATTGATGTTGGAAGCTCCCCTAAGAAATTTATGCTAGCAAGTATCAATGTTTTAAGCAGACTAGTGGAATTGAATTCAGGCAAATGACCTTTGAGATAGGGATTTGCTGCTATAGAAAGTCTTTGTAGGTTAGGTAGATGAACAATCTCAATAGGAAATTCACTATAAAGTCCACATAAGCCTAAAAGGAGGGATTGCATTGAAGATAAATTTACCATGATTTGAGGAATTGTTGATGATATGTCCATAAAACAAAGTCTGAAATCTTCTAGCTTGGTTAAATTCTCAACTAAGTTTCTAAAATCAGGAGTCCTAAATTTCAGTTTGTCGTTATGGGTCAAGTCTAGGATGGATAAGTGATCGAGCTTCAAAACGTCATGTTTTATACCTACAAACCACCCATTATAGCATAATTTAGTTATTAGAATGGTTAATTTATGTAAATTTTGTATTTTACAGGTCAAAACGATGAGTTTTAGGAAAATGTGCTTAATTGGGAGATTTTAAAGCTTATTTGGACTTTGGAGTTTCAGGACACCGCTTGCGAGCATAAGATTGGGCAAAACGACATGTCACAACTGCATTTTGGAGAGCTGAAGAAAGAAGAAGTTAAGGCAAACTCAAACTCCTGTAAGCTGAATGTTGATGAGGCTTGCGGGCATAAGAGACACTAAAATGACAACACTTAGCAAGTTTTGTTTAGATTTGAACTCTTAGAGCTGGATGAAAAAGTGTTTAAGAAGTATTCAAACTCTTTTATCCAAGGATTAGGATGAAAAAGTATTTGTTCATTCCTTTTATTTTAATTCAAGTTTTTATTTCTTTTATTTTTATTTTATGTTTAATTCACTAGTAATGCAAGGCTAGGTGATTGTTTTTCCCAATTAGAAGCAATTCAAGCTATTCGTTAATGATTATGTGAGATCTAAGTGATCCTAATTCTATTGTCAAGCACTATTATCTTTAACTCTGAATCGTATAGAACCATTGATGTTCCTAATGCATGTAAATAAGGCATGTTGCATGTTTCTAAGTTCTAGCATATAGCTAAGTAGGTTGTTTGATACGGAAAAGTCACTCAACTTGCTAAAGTTGTAAAGTAAGATGCTATCCTTGTTATGGCATATGGTAGTACTTCTTCTGGGTTAGAGGATCTAGTTTGAACACGAGGGATGCTGGGTCGCAACTGTTAACTAGAGTCAGGTCTTCCTAATTCCTAATGCAATTTTGAAATGACTTGTGAGAATCTATTTCCACCTTGTCTATCCTAGGATTAGAGGCGTTTCATAGAGCTTGTTTCATGGCATATTACAAATAAGGAAAGATTGGGGCGTGTGAGACTTGCTTGGTAAACTATAACCGGCTTAGTGTCACTATTGCCTTTGGACTATTAATGGATCAGTGATCATATTCAATTAATGAATACTTGATCCTTCTGATTGGGAGAATTACTTTTTATTGATTTTCTCCAATTTATTCTATTAGTTTCTTCATTTGTTTTAATTACTTTTTGATTCACTTTGTTTATTTTTAAATGTAAAGAATTAAGGATGTTGAAATCATCTCTATGGGATTCGACCCTTACTTCTACTACTACAAAATCATAATTTTAATGTATGGCTTATAAGGAATTAATTTGACGGAAGTGACAATCGATCAAATTTTAGCACCGTTGCCGAGGACAGTAACTAATAATTCTTAATTCTTTGTTTATAACTCAATCTTCTGTAGGTAATCTTAGCTTTGACAAAGAAATCAAGAAAACTACAAAAAGATTGAGAAAATAGGCAAAGCTTAGAAAATCTGCCTCAATCTCAGAGAGTTCTTGTGCCCACAAGGAAACAGCCAGTGACAACTCTGATAGTGAGAGCTATAACAAAGCTGTTATGGCCATAACCAATGAACAGACTCTCAGACAAATGGCCGCTGCACCCATAGACCAGTCCCCACTTTGTATCACTTACGAGGACATAACATGTCACATCCACACTAGTGACCCTAGTTGTTTTTCACTGTTGCATGTGTATATACTTGATGAATGATAAGATTTATATATACATGTATGGGTATACATATATGTGATTGTAGATGAATATACCAATGTATGATGCATGAGTGTTAGGCTTATGAGTGTATATGCAAATGTATTCTGAGTGATTGTTATGGTTATGATGATTGTTATGTATGTAAATGATGGTCTGAGCATGTGTTTGATGTTGGAATGGTGAGATGGTTAGGTAGGAGGAGGAGAAGGGGAAAGATTGAGGTGTTTAGAAGTGTGTAGGTACCATGTGAGCAAGTGAGATTGGCATGTAGGTTGTAGCTAGAGTGCCGTACGGGCGTACGGATTTCCGTATGGGTGTACCAAGCTTGAAAGGTGTGTGTCATTTGGTTCCTGGAGACCGTACAGGCATACCAAAGGGATGTACGACTGTACCAGTGCTCGTAGGAAATTTAGTTTATCAGGTAGGTTGTGGTGGTACAGGTATACCATTGCTTGCAGGAAAACAGGGTATCAGGAGTTTTAGTTTGATATGGGCATACGAGATTTGATACGGCCATGCATGACTTATATTTGACTTTTCAACGGATAAGTATAACGATTTTCTTTACTTTTCTTTCAGTCTTAGCTTTCTAAAACCCTTAAAAATGTCAAGGGAAGAGTTCTTAAGTGCCTAGAAGGTGTGAGAGCTAGAAGTTAAAGATTGTGATTGTTAGAGACAGGACTACGGACATCCGTTAGAAGTAGTTTACCTATAGGTCTATGCTAGTTATGTTGTTTGTATCTTTTCTTATCTTTGAACTTAAGTAAGGTCCCAAGGAATGATGTGTTTTATATCCATGATTGTATATAGCTTATGTTTCCTTATGATAAGCTTGGTGATACATGCATATGAGGTATTCGCTTGACAAGAATGAATCATACATGCATAATCATAACATGCAAAAAGAAGAATAAGGGGAAAGGAAAGAGAAAAAGAAAGAGAGAGAGAGAGAGAGGCTTATAGAGCTATAGGCTCTAAACATACTAGGTCATACAAATAATGGATTCCCTTGAGGAGTCACGTAGTTGTTTTCCATCCCTATGGGAGATGAGGCTTAAGACATACAGTTTAAAAATGATAGGTTCATAGAACCATAGAGTTAAATGCCCTCCTTCGGGAGATGAGTACTGGTACATACAGGGACCCAGTATGGAAAGGATATGTGCACATATAGACAGGAAAAGAAGAGGGAAAGAAAAGAAAAGAGTGTACCAAGGAGAGCGCATAACAGGAAGGCATTCTCATTTCTTGTATTGTTCAAGGTAATGTGTTCATTAATGCATTCCTTTATGATTATATCATATGGTGATGGACTATGATTGTGTTACTGATTTGAGAATGATTGTTGAATGCATTATATGATACGATGACATTCTATGTTATTCACTTGATTATAAGTATGAATATATGTTTCAAGAGCACCATTGAGTTTTATATTCAGCATTTATCATTTGATGAACATAAGTACTGAGTCTTTAGGAGAGCGATCAGAGAAGTGATAGTGGTCGTTAGTAGAGAAAGGCTATTCTCGAAGTGGTACTAGACCTTTGGGGCATACTGTGAGCGCCGGTTTCTGCCGGGGCCTAGAGCGAGGCTTGCGAAAGTCACAGACCGGGGACCGCACTTGGAGCGAAAGC
>CANYBF012495152.1:0-24024 GCA_948192965.1 Dalechampia spathulata | reverse complement strand
GGTGGCGACTCCACAACATTTTCTCGACGCGATCTGTCTAGTTCCTGTAGTACTTCAGGGGTCTAAGCTTTCGAGAGCAAGCACCACGACATTTCACGCCGAACAGCGTGCAGCATTCCCAGCGTCCGGGATGTGCTACTCTCACACTAGTAGAAAAGAATATGGAATAAAAATCAGTAAAGAAAGGTATCTGTATCTTTTTTAGATCAATTAAAAGGGCTTATTGTGTGCTTCTTATATAATTTAAAATAAGTAGACCATCATATAAATAAATAGCAGAAGAAGAAACAAAGCATGATACTTCAATAATACAAAACCAATAAAGAAACATTCATTAATACAATCAAAACAATCCAAACTATTACTTGGTTAATCAATGGATTAATCTAATTCCTTTAAACTATACTTAGTTTTCCACCATAAAACATATGAAACTAAATTCAAGCTAATCAAAATCATTATTATCAACTAAGGAAATAACTAATTAACCAACCTATTTATGAATCAAATGGCCATGCAAAGAATAAAACAACAACTAACCTTAAGAAGTACCTACAACAATCACTTCATGATCACAATTATGATTAGGATTTTCAACAAGTTATCCTTTTCGTACATCAATGTTGTTAAGTTCCTTGCATGCTAAACATCTTAGCTTTGTCATCTAATTCCTCTTTGACAATTACAACATTATGGATGTTAATGATGGATTTTTACTTTCAAATTCTTGCTTGCATGGAAGAGAAAGCTAATTCCAATAATTTCAAACATGGAGATCACCTTTACCAAATGTAAGATAATTTCCTCTAATTACCAAAATCTCAAATTTATGATTTTTAATTTAATAAAATATCATAAATTTAAATCATGTAATAAAAAAATTTCTTAATATATTATAATTGAAAATAAGAAAAAGTTTATCATGACTATAAAATGTAAATATAATTATTAAAACCAAGCAATAAAATAAAAAAATTAAGTAGTAAAAATGTTTTAAAAATAAATAAAATATTGAATATAAAAAATTAAAATAAAAACATTAAATATAAGTAAAAATGGTGATATGGAATTTAGAATGTAATGAAAAATTTAAAAACCAAATCAAATTGCAGCAAAACTTTCAAATATTAAACAAAAAATTAAATTTTAAATTCAATATTTTTAACAAAATGAATTCACCTAATTAACTTAACAATACAATTTAAAAAATATTGTTACGTTAATGTTTTGTTTTTGATAAAATAAAATGTTGGGAAAATGAACAATATCTTCTATGTAAATAAAAAAAACATTGATGTATTGATAAGAAATTCTAACACAAATAAAAACCAATGTTAAAATAGTTATAATACTTTAAATGCTAACTCGTTTTATAAAATGTTGCTATATTAAAAATATTATTTTATTGTAAATGCTTTTGATGAAGCGTAATTAAAAAATTTGAAATTTTATAATGAATACTATAAATGTAATTAAATTAAAAATATTATATTATCACCAACGCTTTTGATAAAGCGTTATTAAATGAATTCAAATTTCTTAACATAAAAAAATTAAGCGTAACACATTTGATAAAATGTAATTAAATAAATTCAAATTTCTCAATGCTCATACATTGTGTAGCTAATAATTACATATGAAATAAGATTGTCAACATTTTTTCTTTGTGATAAAAAAAAGTGTAGGTATAAATCCATTTTCTTATAATGAGGACAAGTTACTCATCTTATTATACTCCATCCTAATAACATTGAATATGTAGGAAAATCATTAATTATCCACATTAAGGTGGCATGCATCATAAAATTTTATTCACTTGATGAATCATATGTTTCTACATTACATCCTATAATTAATTCACTCAGCAATTTGTGGTTATAAGAAAGCATCCAATTCATCTTTAGGATTTTTTGGCCCAAACACTTTTATTATTAAAAACATACATTCATTCTTCATGCACATCTAAGGAAGCAAATTATACAAAGTGACAATGATTGGTCATGAAGAATATTATTGTCTTCTAAAATCCAACAATGCACAATCCTAATCTTACATTTTGAACTTCAAAAGCAAATGATTATTGTATTTCATTAAAATGCCTCCAAGGAGAAGCATCTAAGTATTGACACATTAGCCTTTCTTCTATAACATACTATACATACCACCTCATTTCCTTAGTTATCATATATGATACATATAATCTTTAAATGTAAATATAAGTATAAAATAAAACATCTTATAATGCATATTTTGTTGGATTTCATGTAAAGCTTTAGCAATAAAAAATTTAAAATTTTATTTAAAATCATGAAATCAAATATGGATCTTAGCAATAATCACATGAAAACATACAAGAGAAGGAAGAATCGTGACATAAAGACATTCTCATATATCTCATTTATTCTTGTTCGTCTTAATGGTTATAGAAAACCTTTAATCCTTAAGTTTAAAGGATCTTCAAACCGTCCATAATAAATAAATGAATCGAATTAGTAAACTCTTTACTAATAAAAATCTAGCTAAAGACTAATAAGTTAGAAGAGAATTAATGGTTGAATCAATTTATTTTTTATCATTAATGTCAATTGTTGAATTGATCTCTTTATTAATTTGAGGATTTTGACTTTTGGATCTATGAAGAAGAAGAGAAAAGGAGTCAGATGATCACACACCCTAATTATGATCACAATACATATTAAATAATGCATAATTAGGTTTAACGTTAACTTAAATCACATATGCATGACATATGTTTATTGGCATATGACTATCATATGTTAATAACATGTGTATGATATGTGCATTTTAAGTCATCATATTCATGTGCATATCATATGACACCTTTAATATAAGCATATGCATCCTCTCTTCAATATGCATGGTATGTGCATTACACGTACCTCTTTAACTTATATGAATTCGTTAGCTGCTCAAGCCTGATTCACATGATTAAGATTTAAGGTTTCAAATTAAAGCTCTCAATACAATCTACCATATAAATGCAATTTGATTTATCTCATAAACCTAAAATAATATCATATATTTTATATTTAATTTTAAATCCTAATTCCTTTACTTGTTAGTGTGTGACCTTTTGGGTTCATAGTATATTAATAACATACTAAACTATTATTAAATCTCATTTAACAATAATATTGTATGTAAGTTAAGAGTGGTATTTAACCACACATCATAACTATCCAAATGTCAAGAGGTTAATTATTTGACTATAACTCATTCAACCATATACCAATATAATAAACTTCTTTCACCATCCATTATCTCATTTAGGTTTGAGTATGAATAAATGTCAACTTAATGCATGATCATGTATTGTTAGGTCATGCCTTAAATTTGATGCTCATGTACCATAAAATTTATTCCTAAAATGCTCTTATAAATCATATTCATTATTAGGCGTTATACTCTTATTAGAAATTCTTGAATAAAAGATTACTACATGAATAATGAGACAAACCCCTACATTTAATCTAGGGTTATGAATCCTTTATTGATATACACATACCTTTAACTACTTCATACTATACCCAATCTTTAAGCTATGAAGACCTCCTACAGAGGAATAAAATATATTAGTTAAAGCATAACAATCCATAGTTAAAATAATCTTGATATCTTAAATCTAAGGATACTTGCACTACTAATATGAGTGAAATATAATTTCATAGACATAGATCAATCATCCATATAAAATCTCACTAGCAAGGTCTTTAATGAATCAGTATTATATTATTTATCAACATGTTTACTTTAAACATCTCATGTCATAGTGCATAAGATACAATCCTAAATGAAGTATAACATATGGTAAACTATCTACATTAATAATATCCATTCTTATTAATACTTTGATAGGATAATTTAAATATTAAACATTTGTATACAAAAAGAAAATCCTACACTAAATAATAAATGATACTCATTTATCAATAAATGTTCAATACAAATTATAATTTTACATGATACTCTAAAGCATACATTAACATATTTATTGTTTGCTTGTTTAAGCTCCTTGCTTGCTTCTTATAATGAGAATTGCTATAAAATTTATAAGTTGTTAATTCATTATCTTCATTCCAAAATAACATACACCTATTATTATAACATTCAATTTTTAAATTGGTACTAGGTTTTTTATGTCATAAAAGCTTTCAAACATGATGTTATCAATAGGTCATAACTCTTTAATAAATTATTTCCAATCATCAAAACACCTTGCTAACATATGATGTTCTAACTTTAAGTATAACATCTATGCAATAATAGATAATTGAGAATGATTTCTGCATTTAGGCTATACTTCTTGATTCATAACTCTTAGTATGCCATACAATTCTTGAAATGATGCATTTGGATGTTCATCTATTTCATTAAGATAAAAGTTAGGATTGGCCATATTCATTATCATTTTATGTTATGGATTAGATGCTAATATGTCATCCATCACATTAGACTTCTAAATGACATCTTCCATTACATTAATATTAGCATTATCCATACAATAAACTTCCCTATGTAAATTCCATTCATAATAATATGGTATAAATTTATATTTTTAAAGATAAAATTTGACCATATAAATCTCCATATAACTATGATTTTGATACTATTAAAAATTACATGGACATTTGATCTTATCACCATCCATACATTTTGGATGACTACATGAAAAATTGATAAATTCATCTAAACCATTCAAGAAATTATTATCTTGAAGATCATGCTTAAGTCAAGCATACATCCATGATCTATTTGAAGTTATTTGATAATATAGTTTAGCTTCAGTATGTTATATAAATTTCTTTTTTAATTTCACCTTATACCTCCACTCAATGTTATAAACCTATCCTTAACACAATAACCACCTCTCTATTCTTAATAATGATTAACATAGGTGGTAAGATCACGTGTGTTACATCAAGAGGGTTACAATAAGAGAACATCATCAATTGGTTGGTCAATAATAAAACTAAGAAAGTAAAATTCATATAAGAATGTGAAATTTAGGAAACCTAATAATTTCATTCAATACTATTATAATATATCATATGTGTAATTGGTAATTGATAGTAAAATTGAAAAATAAGAAATCAAATTCATATAAATAATTGAAGTCTATCATGCAAAGTAAGAAAGTAAAAGAATATGAAACATAAAGAGTGAGAAAGAACAAACGAACTCATTGATTAATACTTCATTTTCAACTAACGTAATAATATTGTATATTCCTCTCATTCCCCTTTAAAATTAGACCTAATTTACGTAAGTCAAAATAAAAATATTTTATTTTATTTTAAAAGAATAAATAAATAAATGTATAAATATACACACATACATATATATATATATATATATATATATATATATATATATGTATATCATATGGTTTAATAAGATCATATAACTTCACTATATCAAATATCAAACATCTGTAATATGTTAGTGAACATTCATATTAAAATAATGAAGGTTAACTTAATCCAAATTTAACATCAATGATAATTGAGAAAGATAACTAAAGTAGAAATTTTCATTAATATTAAATTATTAATCAAAAAAAATTTAATTCCTTATATTAATATGCAACCATAAAAGAAACTCTTTTAAATCATGTAGAATTAAAAAAATTTCTTGATTATAATATTCAAATCAATGGATGAATTATATTATATGACACATAGGACTAACAAAAGTAGGGAGTAGTCACTAATGTTAGAGAGAGTATAGATAAGGAGTGGTTCCTAATAAACTTCTAGGTGGAAGGGCATATGAATGAATTGATCTCACATCCAAAGAAGAGAGATCTTGAAATTATGTATGAATGAGGTTGTATAGTTTATCGATTTTAAGATTGTACAGGTATGAGATTGTACAATTGAGAATAACTCAAGTGCTTTTAAGATTGTGTAGGTTTGAGATTATATAATTGAGAATAACTTAAAATTTTTAATAAGTATTATCTATACCAACAAGGTATGCCTACCTTTTTAATGCTAATTCCAAAAGAATTTCATAGCTAAATGTGTTTAATTTGGAGCAATTATAAGAAGGATGACCTTTTAATAAGTTTTTATAAAGAGCATGAGTAAGGATAAAGTATGTTGGAAATGTCTCATGTTATGTTGTGAAGACAACTGACAAATCATGTCATTATATATTATGTGTAGGTATTTAAAGAAAATACAATTTAATTTATTAAAAATAGATTCATATTACATGTTACTATGAATGTTATAATACAATATCTATATAAATAATTATATATTATAATAGTATATATTAAAAATTTAAGACACTAGTTGCAATTTTGTAATCAATCAAAAGCATTAAGATGAAAAGCTTAACCTTAGTTATTATTATTTTTATTTTTATTAATTGATTCTCTTTTGAAATTTAATGGGCTCACATGATTAGCAATGTTAAACAACATTACAATGACACTAAAATCATTGTTTAAAGCATAATTAAGTCCACCACTTAAGACAATTAATATATATGCTCAAAGTAGGCTTCAAACAAGTAAATCATAAATAGTGCCATATGTAACTTGACTCATATACAATATAACATAAATCAAGTACCTATATTTTGTTTTTAAATGAACATTATATAGAAAATGTCATATATAACATGACTCATGTTCATTTTAACACTATGTGAGTCCTCTAAATTACATATAAAATAATCAAAATTTTCATAAAACCTTAAGGAAACTTGAGTCATGTTATACATGACTTTAAGTCATGATAAACTAAAAGCATTTAAAAAACAACCTTTTAAAGGCTATATGAGTTGTGTTCTACATGACTCAAGTCATATGAAGGTCAAACTAACTCATAAACCACCTTCTAGAGACTACATGAGTCGTGTGAAGGTAAAACCATTAATATAAATTTCACTCAAAGGCTTATCGAGCCATGTTAAGCAACAACTAGTTGATTAATTATTATTTGAAGGATACATGAGTCATGTTAATCAAAACACTAAATAATTAATAAAAAGTTCACTTGAAGGAAGCATAAGTAACATTAAGCTAAAAAATTTCAATAATAACCATTTAAAGGCATGACTCAAAGTTATGTTAAGCAAAAACCAACCCATACAACACCATTTGAAGAGTACACAAGTTGTATTATTCATAACACAAGTCAAGTCTACCAAATTGTTTGCCAAAAACCTAATTTATCTTCTTTTTTAAACTTGTAAAATCAATACTTCCTCTTTTAACCTTCCAAACCTCTCTCCTTCTTAAACTCTTTTTCTTCTTCTAAACTAGCTCTTATTCTTGTAAAATCATTTTCTTCGTTCTTTTTCCTTGATTGCTCATACTCTTTTTCTCTCTTATAACTCTCTCTCTCTCTCTCTAAAATCTTAATTTTTTCCATTACCCTAATTCTTTCTCCTAAATCAAAGTTTTCAAGAACTCAGACTTTCTCCTGTTTGGTTCTCCATATTCCATATTACAATTTCCTCCATTAAACATTACTCTAAGATACATTATTCTTCATAAATAAGCAAATATTTAACTTCTAAAGGTAAGAGAAAGATTTCTTCTTTAACATCCACTCCTCTCCCACCATTCCATATTACCCATTTAATTCAAGAAGAAAGGTATACCATACCACACTCTATAAAGCTTATTTCAATAAAATTTCTTAATGATAATGCTTTAAATCACTTATGGTATAGTAAAATAATTTATAAGTATCTTGATAATTTTATTAGAGAGAGTTTGTTTCCCTCAAGGAATAATTTCTAAATAAGTTAACTTTAGAATTTCTAAGCTCCATTAGAGGGTAGTTGAACCCTTTACTTGAGAACTATAGTGAATTAAAATTTAGCTTAGGGAAAAAGCTTTTATCTCTAACTTACAAGAGTTTAGAGAGATTTTTCATATGTTAAAGGATGTAATTCATGATGCACCAACATATTTAATTTATTATTAAGAATTTATTAAATTCAAGTCTAAAGGATCATAATATGACTCTAATAACTTAAAAATTAATGCACCTTTGAGCAACATAATTCTACCTAGGAAGGAGGATTTTTAGGTAACACAACTAAAATTATTTTTATTATATTGTATAGTGAGAAAAAATTTGATACAACTTTATGCATGGTCAAAGATTTTATTTAGATAAGGGTTTCATTAAAAAGCTAACCAATTTGTTATAGGGGCCTTATTACCATCCTTGGATGATATTTTTGGATCTTGTGCACTAAAAAACTTAAAGTTTATTATGATCTTTGAGAGAGATAAGTTAGACCTAGTCACATTTTTTAATAAGAGGGTTATTGGATGGCATAAGAAAGCAAGTAAATACTATTTCACTCAAAGGAACAATTATGAAATAGATATTGGTCTTAATATGATTGAGATCAATCCTCCACCTCTACTTTCTCTTCCTCTTTCATATTTTACTCTTCTCATTTTAATTGATGCCCCATAAGATGCTTTCTATACTACTTTAAATGATCCTACCCTCATGACTTCTTACTTTAGTTGTAACATCTTACTACAACTATAAATGTAAATATCCAAACTCTTTATTAACCTTCATGAGATAATAAATTATAATTAACAATCCATTTAGGCTATATGTTAATAGATGGATCGTTTAACGAATTATCATGTTGGCTTCTTTCAAAGCCATGGGTATTTTCCACCCCCTCCTCCTAATAGTTCTTAAAATTGGTAATTTATCACTTTCTTGAAATTTTTATTTTTTCTTAGTTATAGAGCTTTCATGTTTTCTATACTAAATTTGAACTATTGGATTGTGTCATGAATGAAACTTTTTTATCCGTTTTTATTTATTTTATCTATTCATCATTTAACCGATAGAATTTTTATTACATTTAGCTTCTTATGTTACTTTTCTTCCTTTTATTGCCTAATTATAGTTATTTAATCTTCCTTAAGTTGAATCATCAAGTGGTCAAGCCTATAGCTAAGAAGCCCTGAAGATACTTCAAGAGATTTGTGTACATTTTCTTTTGGTTTTAAACAATATGGTTATAATTCACTTTAAACCTTTCTCTACCAACATTTTATTATATTCAATCATGATTTGGTAAAAACTTATTTTAGGAATGGTATTGATTACTTGTTAACTTAATATGATTTGAATAACTTAACATATGGTAGAGTTTTAGCATGCTTGTTTCTTGAGTTTATTATTTATGGTGAATTGTTTACTAATAAGATACATTAATTTTCAAATTACCTAAGTTGATTACTTTGCAGGAAGGAAAGAACATATTTCTTTTATAGTATTATTTTTACTAACCAAATTTATTATGGTTAGTAAAAAAAAAGCTTAAAGTATGAAATGTTAACTTTATGGTTGTAAAATGTAGGAGCTATCAATCATAGTTGCTAAATTTTCTTTCATTTTATTTTTTGATCTTTTTTTCACCTTCATGTTAAACTTACACAAACAATAGTCATTGATTGGTAATTTTGAAAGATCAACACTAAATGATTATCAAATTTTACGTAATTCAATAACTAAATTGGTTATACATTAATAAAAAAAGTAACTCCATTTCTTTGTGAGTTAGTTATTAATTACTATTGAATATTAATCAGTTGCTAATTATGGTCATCAATTTAATATTGTTAGTACTTTGGTTGTTAAATTTCTAACTCATACTATTTTCAATTTTAAATATTATGCTTTGATTGTTAAATGTAACAACTATTAATTTATTACTTGTGGAATATAACAACCACTATTTTTAGTTGCTAAATTTCCTTTAATTTAACTTCAGGCTAAATTGTAGCAAAAAGTATTAGCATTTGTTAATTTCAAATACTTGTTCATTTTTATTTTGATTGTAAATATCAATGTCATTTTTATGCTAATTTTAACAACCAATTAAGGGCAATTGCTGATTTCAATTACTTGTTTCTATTTTGATTGCTAATATTGGTGTCATTTTTCATGTAAAATTTAGTAACTAGTTCTTGACAATTATTAAGTTCAATTGTTAGTTTGTTACTATTGTGGTTGCAAATGTTGATGCCACTTCTTGGCCCTAAATTTACCAACTAAAGTTAAGTAATTATAAAAGTTCGTTGTTATTTGGTTTGATAATAGTTTGTATAAAGATCATCAAATTTAGTTCCAATTTTGTTGGGAAGTACTAATGAATATGAAATGATTGTTAAAAATGGTTGTTAATTTAACATTTTGTTGTAGTAACACTTATCATTATAAAATTAATATGTATGTAACATTTAATTAAAATTAACATATATTATTATATTATTAATGAATTGATAATCATATATGATAAATTAGATCTATATAAGAATTTTTTTGAAATTATATTTCCAATCTCAACTTTACCTTGACTTTCCTTGACTTTCATGAAAGTGGGGAGATCTTTTAATATAGATCGTTAATTTAACCTCCTTATGCCTCTTTCCCTTCTATTTTTTCATGTAATAGCTCTAATAGTAGCTAACATGAGAGAGAAGTTAGATCTTGGGATCTTCATTTTATTCCTTAGTTTTAGGATTACAAGATATTTGAGTTAGTTGCTAAAATTAATTTATAGATAATTAAAATTTTAATTAGTTAAATATTTAATTGAATAATTTATAAATAGTTAGATAAACAGATAAAGTATTTAATAAAATTTAGATTATAAATAAATTTATTATTGAAATGATTAAAAAATATCTAAATATTTTATCAATATATATTAATTTCTTATTTTTGAAATTATTAAAATATATTTAATTTATATTAAAATTAATTTTATAATTATATAAATATTTTTAATATTTAAATATTTTATCAAAATATATTTATTATATCTAAAATAAAAATAAATTATGAAATATTATAATTAAATAAAAATAATATGATTAAATAAATTTATAAATATTTGATTTATGAATTCTAAAATAATAAGCTTCTTTATAAGGTTGTCATCAATGTTCTAAGCGGACATAATGATGATGATGCAGTGGCTTTGCGGCAAAGAAAGAAGAAGACAAGCGAGACGGTGGTGATGTTCGATTTCAATAAAGGTATCAAAAGGGATTTTTGGGCTTTATTTTATATCATTAATAATTGTACAATTAATTATGATAAATTGTAAATGAAATTTGATAAAATAGAATAAGGAATTATTTTAAAATGCAAAAGTTTTATTTATATCATCATTTATATTAAATATATACATAAATTATATTAATATAATTTTTTATTCGTCGTTGAGTATTTTTGTGATGAGCATTTTTATTACATATGTTCAGGTTCTAAATATTCTTATGCAAATGCATTTGAATATATTTTTTACTTGAAATTATTATATATAAAATTTTAAATTAAATAAATTAAAATATATGAACTATCTTGACTGGAATTTGATTTATAAATATCAAAAATAAAATATTTCTAAAATATCATTTAAATTTTATAAAAATAGAATATTTGAACTATTATATATCATTTCATAAAATATATATTTTGTATTCTTAATTTTAATAAAATATATAAAACGTGAAATATTTTATTTTAAATAATTTACAAAATGAGCCATCAAATTTTCTTAAATTTCACACTAAAACTAGTCTAAAATAAAATTAGGTGAACCAAAATCATCAAATGTGAAAGTTGATCTAACTTTTATAAATTTTATAAAATTTATTTATAAATTAAAATGATTATATTTGATTTAAATTATTATGTAAAGTTATTTATAAATAAATACTTATAAATAAATGAAGTTTTTAAAGAATTAATCAATAAAGAACAAATGAAGTAATTGCCAACTTCATTGGAAGTGATTCCAAGATGAAGAAAACCTGGTTGGTAGAGAAATTATTGAGATAAAATTAAATTATAAATAATAATAATAAATTATTTATAATAAACAAGCATATAGCAAAACTGAAACTCGAAAAATATTCAAAATTAAAGTCTTTTTTTTTTTTAAAATGCTTCTACCTTTATATGAATGCAGAAACGGATATAATGATGAAATGAAAGCATCTAATGTCTGTCAAATAATTAAATTATTTAACTTTACATTAAAATTAATATGAAAAAATTTGTGCTTTTTTCTCGAAGGGCAATCAAATATACCATTTTATTAAGAAAAGGTACAGGAGTAATAATGTAAGCAATTGGATGGATTAACAAATAAGATTATGCATTACAGCAACCGCCCTCGACAACGAAATTTCACAACCTAAAGATGAATAATTTGAAGAAACTGGTAGCATAACATCTGTAAAATGATAAAGAAACCCATTTCATACGGGAATTGAGGAGGGGAAGAACTCCGAAAGCCAATATTGGCATAACTCATCATAATGTCACCATAAAACTATTTGAGAGTGTCTTGTTGCTAGGCAATTAAATATAGGATTAAAAATACAGTAACGAATGGTAGTAAAAATCCAACAAAATCCAAAAATAACAAGTCTAAAAAAGTGATTTCAAAAATGCTAACAACATTCCTAAAAGAATGATTTCCAAAGAAATTATTTTACTAAAAAAGAAAAGAGATATAAGAAATTTCTATGAAGTTCATAACATTATATTTATCTTAAGAGATTAAATGAATTTGATAAAATTTATTCTAATGCTTTAAGTTTGATTTTTCTTTTCTTTCTTTTAGAGTAGAGAGATTTCTGTTGAACTGTTACAGACAGAAAATTGTTAGTAGTTTGATAATAATAATAATAAGGTAACACTAATTACCTTTCCGTATATTATGAATTCAATCAAATATTTAATTTTGTATTGCGCTTTTAATTGGTCCAATAAATAATTTGAAAAGTTGAAGATTCAAAAAGTAGTGTAAAAAGTTGATAACTAATTTTCGAAGAAACAGTGACAGGCTAACACACACGAGCTCCAAAATAAACAAAGCAAAAAGAAACCGGGCAGGAAGAAGAAGACGAAGAAGAAGAAAACTTGTGGTTTTAATCTGTCATTCCATAAATTTTAACCCGTTGTCCAAATAGATACATCAACTAATAATTATGGTGAAACTTGTTATCGGAGACGAAATCCAGCTCAACTTAGCAGAGGATCGCCTCGGCCAATCTGATCTCACCTTTCAGGTCTTTCTGTTTCTCTTTATCTCTTATTCTTTTTATTTGATCCATTGCTATCGATTTATATATGGAAAGATAATGAATAGCGATAAAATTTAGATCTTTTTGCGATTTTATTAGGTGGGTCTGGTTATAGGCAAGCTCAGCTCCTCCTTAGAACGTGGCTTTGTCTATGATCTGGTTCCTACACCCTTAAACGACGCCGGAGAACCAGCTTGTTCGTTAAGAGATACTTTCAAAGGTGATATGAAAAAGGGTTCGTCTAAATCAAAATCACTGGTCTTTGATTCTTCCACTTTGATCATTGATAATGATTGGGTCTCCGAGCATGCTCGCCAGGTCAACTAAACACTTCATTTTTCTATGGTTTAACCTTCGTAATTCAGTAATTGACTTTTCATTTTTGGGATTTCTTTTTAAAAATCAGGTTTCGAGAATGTTATTAGGTGGCATGAAGGTGATTGGGGTTTATGTGTGGGTTAGTGATGCCTTGATCGAGAATTCTACCATCACGCTTGCCCAGGTGGTTCTCTTTCAAATTTATCCATTAATTAAATGTGTATCAATGGTGGCCCTTTTCCCTTTGATCTGCTAGACAAAGACAATTCGATTCCTTAAACTGGATGTTCTTGAAAAACTCTGATGCTTAGGTTAGAATTCATGAATCAGGTAATGAAAGATAATGGCGTACCTTGTCAAATCATGGATTGTATTTCCTGTTCTGTTAACACTTCCTGTATGAGTAGGAAATTGCTCCCTGAAGATAGAATTGGAATATCATTGGAATTCCTAAGAAGTCGTTAGCTGTCATCAAACATAAGCGTAGATGCAATGACTTCTGATTGTTATGCTTTTCTTGTCTACAGATGGTGTTCCATTATATGTCTGTCTGTTACCAGGTTGTAAGTTTATTACCGTTTAATGCATCTCAAGCTGACACGTTTTTATTATTAATGGGATTAGCTTATGCAAACAGTAAATGGAGTTGCAGAAGCTGCGCCAATCCTGGAGAGTGATTGGGACGAAAGGTTGCTTATTCATATTTGTCATAGTCCCAGTAGGTATTGAAACGAATGTCCAAATTCCTTTTCTGTGATGGCAATTTGCATATCGTTTTAGTATAATTATGCTAATGTTTCGTCAACTGATTGGCAATTCTTATACTAGCATAGGTGGACATGTCGAAATTGTCTGCTATCATCAAATATTACATCAAGCAGCATAAGACCTTGTGATTTCAAATTTGGAAGGGTTTTAAGTTCGCTTCGGACATTTAGATGCACGTACAACTTTGAGTTGAGGTAAATGTGAATCTTGTACATTACCTTAATGGGTAAGGATTAGATCTTTAATTTTGGTTGTCAAAAATAAACAAAAAAAGAAATGGGTGTTATAATCTATTTAAAACCATGAATCTTGGCTTGTACGTGTGGCTTAATCTTAATGGTGTTTGCAATTTTAAGTTATTTCTTATTTCAGAAGTTAGACTTAAAGTTGAAGCTACGTTTTCTCAGCCTACCCTTATGTCGAGAAGATGCATCAAGTGCCTCAACGTTGAGTGCAATACTCCGTCATGGGATCTCAGTTCATGCAAAAGAGCTAAGAGATGCAAAGGCTTTAATTGATGGAAATTTGGTGAGCAGAAATTTGACATTACTAAGTTTGGATTTTGTTTTTCTTCATATCTGAGTTGTTACAGAAAAGCAGCATGAGCCATGACCATTTTAAGCTATATACGTACAGGAAAATATAAATGAACTGCTGCGTGATATTGGTTGCCTATGACTTTGGTATGAGAACCAAAGAGGTGTATAATCATGGATCAGATCGATTTTGGGAGTGTCTAATCATAATTTATTAATATAAACTAGTAAAATCGATTATGAACCTGTTCTAGGCAAATATTTTCCATGAAGAGACGATCAAAACAGAATTTCTGCAGCTTCTCCACATTGTACTCGATTTCCAAAAATCCTGTGCTTTGATGAAATAAAGTGACATGTGGCAGTAATACAACGATTGACAAAGAGAATTAGTTGCTAGTTTTGCTGTCGTCAAATGAAACATTTTTGGAATAGAATTTTGACGAGCGTATATATTATGGCATCTCTCGTAACAGCTTTCTTTGAAGACTTATCTGTTCAGTTTGTTTGATTCTAGGTTGTTGGCGATACTAATGAAGAACCATGCATTTCTGACTGTTTGCATGAAGTTGAATTGCTTCTGCCGTTCATGGAGAGTACGTTGGGTGAAGGTGTGTCAGCACTTCTAAAATATTTGACAAGAAATTCCTATAATTTGCTTCATATTATTCTTTCTAACATTTGATAAATTGTTCGAATTCTATAAAGCATGCAGACAAAAGGATGTCTTTGGTGTTCTTATATTCAGTGGGTCTGTGAGCTCTTTCGCATACATAAATTCAAAAGAACCACTTATACAAGCTGTGGCAGATATAAAGGTATTCAGTGACCAACTTTTCTCTATTTCCAGGCATAATGGGAAATTTTCTATTTCTGCCTTTTAACATTTTTTGAGGAAAAGCTTAATCCTTAGTGGAAGATGCAATTGGACTTTGACTGTCAAGATTCAAGGGTAACATGCTGGTTCGGTTCAATGCAAATATACTTTCTTGACATTTTTTCCCTAAATTTAGGCACTCATGTTTAAAAAGCTCCTAGCTACTTGCTTATCACAACTTTCTTCCGACTATAGGACAATGTTATATGTCAGGATTTATCTGCTTCGTGGAACAACTCATTATTGGTTTTCAGACAGGAGACTAAAATTTTTAGAAATAACTGCATGATTTCAACATTTATAGTTGCTGCCCCTTTCTTGTGCAATGATAGTTTACCTTTTTCTTTTTTCATCAGGACGATGTCATCAGGAGTCTACAAAGCAGATTGGATATTATCTGTGACGAAGCAGATGAGGCTCTGGACCCAAGGAATGATGATAATCAGGAAGCAAGCAAAGAAACAACGCCCAGGAAACAAGTTTCCAGTCTTGTCCTCCACTCATTGAGGTGCGCCAGCTATACTACTTGTAATGTTTTATGTGTCAAAAATGACTTTATAAATGCATGACATTGCATGAGTCCTAGATGGGTCTCAAGCAGGAATCCACCTCGAGCTGTTGACCGTTGGGATTGTATCGGTTATATATTTTAGTTTCTGATCATGAACTCCTGCGCTCGTCATATTTTTTGCTATAACAGGAAAAGATGCGATCTTACATTTCCTCGAAGAGTATTTATTCCTTGGCTGGGTGCTACGTTCATATGCGACTACTTACATCCATCTGACTCGCTGGAGGTTCGTTCTACCATCTTTGCCTGCAAAGTACCATTTTCTTTCTTTCCTTTTCCTTTTTTTCCTGTTCACATCCAGGTCATTTTTCCTCCCTTTCCCCCATTATTTAGAGCAGGTCCTGAAAGATCATTGTATGGAGTTGATGTCCATGGAATTTCCGACTGATGCCTCAGCAATTCTTCAACCAGAGTTAACACCCCCATCGCTGGTTGCTAAATCTTTCAGAGATGTAACAATTCCAGGCCATTCTGTATCTATCTCGTCTTCAGAGCAGATTATTAGAATGGACACAATCGGTGACCGGAAATCTACCGAGACCTTTAACTTTGGAATTTTCACAGTATTTCTCATCGCCCTTCTATCTGTCCTGGTCGGATTTGCAATGGTCAGGCAATCATAGTCGGAGCACATTTTCGTCAAACGGGGTAATGAATATTGAATTCGCTTTCTTTTATTTATTACAAAAAAGTTGCTTGTCAAGATCGCGAGTGAAATTTACATCACTGTTTTGATTGATTTGTTATTGATTTGGATGAGAATTTGATATGAAATAATGATTTCTTTCCAAAATAGTTTTGCTGTGGTGTGGTGCTCAGTCATCAATGGTGGCTGGTTGGGTATATCGTGGTGTAAAAAATTCCATTGAGTCGAAGATCCAACTGAAATGGAAATGGATGGATTTATTAGTTTTTTAAAAAAACATTCATGGATTAATTAACCGGTACAAGTATATCTCTCCAAATTTTCAAATTTAGTGTAAATAATTTAAAATATTATGTATTTAGTGTGTTTTGCAAAAATATTCCTTGATGTGAAAATTGGGTTGGCCCTCGGTTTCAACAGCGGTTAGATGACGTGGAAATTCACCGCTATGTGGCTGACAACATTATACAGGCGGCCAAGTAGCCTATACATCTATTAAAAAAATGTATATAATTAATATTTTATTATTATAATTAAATAACTAATGATTATGTAATGATAAATTATTAGTTAAAATTATTATTAATATTATTTGTAATGATTAATAATTTTATAATGATTAATTTTAGTATTAGTAATGAATAATTATTTTTAATAATAAAAATGGTATAATTGTTAATAATAATAATAATAATAATAATAATAATATAAAGTAATTTGAATATTAAAGATTATTAAATCTAATAATATTAACATTAATTATTTGTAATATTAATATTAAGTAATAGTAGTAAAAATAAAAATAATAACAATATTATATAATGATGAAATAGTAATTAAATATTATGGGGTATATTATAAAATAATAATATTATGAATATAATAATATTATACCAAAATAATTAATATTATAATAACAATAATTAATAATTAATTAGTATTATTATTGTAATATTATTATTATTATTATTATTATTATTATTATGAATGAAAAACAATTATTATGATTTATGTAGTATTAGTAGGTTTAATAATTATTTATTAACAATGATTAGTAGTATTTTTATTATTAGTATAGGTAATATGTGGATTAATTATTTTATAAATATAAATATAGTTAATATTAATTTAAAAATACATATTTACAAATATCATGTATGCAAAATTGATATTGGTAATAATAATAATTATAATTATTATTGTGAGATATTATTATTATAATTATAGTTAAAATAATAATAATTATGAATAATGTTATTAGTATTATTATTACTTAGAATTGTAATAATTATTTATTTATGTAGTAATTATAATGATTGATAATTATTATTATGGTTTATATATTATTAGTTAATGTAAGTATAATTGTTATTTATTTAGTTATTATTTAGTAACGATTTTTATTATTTATATTGATGTTATTGTTTAAATAAGAAATAATATAGGTTATATTATATTGTTGAAAATATGATATAATTTTTTATAATATTTAAATGTTTGTAATGTGGTATTGTGTATTATGAATATTATTAGTATTTATAATCATTGGTATTAAATACTATAAATATGATTAATTGAATTAATTATGAATATGAATATGAAACCATGTGACCATTGTAATATTTTGAAGCAAGTAATTAAGATAAGTAATATAAGAATGAAAAGTAATGATATTACAATTGTATACATAAATGAGTGCATATCATAAATTGATAGTGTGATGCAAAACCCATCGCTTGTATTCATCATTAGTAGAATATTCAACTGCAGGAATTTGTACCAGCATGATACGACGTTTTCTCCAGGTAAGTTCAACGTGCTTTAGACAACAATTGAGTAATCGTTGTCCAAAGAGTTCTGGTAACGAGCAAGATATAGTTTGTTGATATCCATATTGATGACAGAGTCTGACAGGACAATAGTATGTGGGAGCTTGCAATCCAACGAACGGGATATAGTCAATATATGTTCTGATGGTCACATGCTGAATATGCCACCATGAACAAGTCCAACGGACAGTACTCTTTGAGATGCCTCGCATCTATTGTACCCAATCATCCAAAGTGAATGTCTTTGCCTCGGGGAAGGTGAAACCTGTCCTCATATGTGTTTGGGGACGATATATGTGCGGATCACCTTTAGGTGGTGCCAAGATTCCTAACTTCTTTTGAAGCCAAATCTAGTAAGTTAAATGGAAAAAAGGAAAAATTGAATGAGATGAACAAAGAACATTATAAATTTCACCATCTAAAAATAAGAAATGTATGATGAGTAAAAAACATGTAAATGCAAGTTAGATGATGTACCTTAAGCAATAAGAAACAACCATTGAAGTGATCAGTTTGCCCTCGCTTAAGTTTGTCAAGGTTAAGGATTGCCTCTGCAACAATCATTGGAAAAAGAGTTCGACCTTGCTCCATTTGATCAATGATGGGTCTCAATATAAGATTCCCATTACCGGAGGGGCTAATAATAGGAATTGTACCAACAGTGCAAAAGTAGCAACTCTGAGCCATGAAGGGGAGGTTCGAGAGGTTGGCAACTTGTGATTACAAAGCTGTAAGATTTTGCTCATATTTATAGACCAATATGTTGTCAATAATGAAGTTGCTATAGTGGGGCTGACGTCGAATGTCTTGATGAGATATAGGATAACTTCACCGACAGGAAGTGATATAGTTAACATTTCATTTATGCAGCATAAAACCCTGAGGATAGCAGCAAAATCCTCATAAAGTGGACATAGTTTAACATGTCCAACTAGAAACATATGGTGTACTGGATCCTAGAATTGAATTACTACATGTATAAATGCATAGTGGATGGATATTTGGTGGAATGTCTTTAGAGAATGAAGTCTGAATTGGGTAAGTCAATTCCACTGAGTATGTCCCCATTGACTGATGGTAGCATAAAAGATAGACAATGACTCTTGAGCCATTTTAAAGTTTTGAAAAAAAGAAGCATTAATAGATTAGTCGAGTAATTGAAATTTGATAGTAAGAAATATAATAATAATAGTGATAATCATTATCATTTTTATTATCATTATTAATAGCATTATTGTTACGGTTGTATTAATGGCTATTGTTAATATTATAGACAACGTTATCATTATTGTTATCATCTTTATTATCATAATTAGCTTGATGATAATGTTAGCTAATATAATTATATTAAAGAAGTTAATAGAACATGAAGATATTGTTATATTAAATAAGTTGTTATAACTTAAACAGAGGAAAAGAATATCATGATAATAACATCATGAAATTAAGACTAAAATTTAAGAACATGAATAGGTGATAAAGTATCATTATATTAAACAAGTTTGTACAACATACAGATATTACTAAATACTAAAATAAATAAGCTAGGTGCCACAATCTCTTCTTCTGATCCCAGATCTGAGACCCATTTATTGTCTAGTATTTCTATGCTTCGTATCCATTTGTATGTAATGGGGATCATGTAAATTATAAGGCTTAACATTAGGACTATCATCATCATCAGCAACATCACATTGTGCTCCATAATGAATAGGAAAGGTAGGACCTACTGGAGTACTATAACCTCCTTGACAATGTTTAGGAAGTTGTTATAGTTGTTGTGAAGTCGAGGCAAAGAATGGATTGAAATAAGGGTTACGGTTGGGGGTAGGGGTAAATGGTTAATTTGATGAAGACCATTGGCTGTAAAATGGTGGGATGTATGAAGAAGATTGTATTGGTTGAAACGATGGTGAGGGAAATGGAAAAGGGTATGACGATTGAGTTGATGGATGAAAAAATGGAGTAGATTATGAGAAGTCAAAATTTGAAGGAACAGATGAAGTTGATGGTCCGGGTTGATAGTCTAAAGAAATAAGAGGTGGAATTGGCTCACAATAAACTGTTGTTTGAATGGGAACATCATGATGTTGATGACGATATTGATGGCTACGTTGTGTTGGACATGAAGATGTAGGTCTTGTAGAGTCATCGTCAACAGGATACAGATAATGAATGGAGTCAGTAGCCAATTTAAAAGGTGGCATGGTTGTAACATGACGTTGTTCTCGCAATGCAGCTTAACCATTACGACCAAGCTGTTGAGCTAATTCCAATCAAGAACTTATTGATATATGCTTAAGGGCATCAGCCTACATAAAAAGATAATAGTACATCAGATAATGCATTTAATGTACACAATTCGATTAGTGAAATAGAGTTATAGGAGTAGATGTTTACAGAAGCTCCAACTTATGCACCCCTAGGTGAGATCCACCTTCTCGTAACTTTATGATACCAGTCCATATATTTAGAATGGTATTGCATATGAGGAGAAGCAACAGGAGCCTGCATAAATCATTGCATGTGATTATCCCATAATGCAACTCATGTTGAATGTAATTCCATCCAATTGATACGTGTATTATGAAGATTAGATTAATGCACATCTTCAGTCTGTAAAGGTGGACGAGAGATGGGTTACACTAGTCTAAATTGGCGGAGGACCCTATCAGGTTGGTGCCACTAAACTACATAAATACATAGCATTGGCACAACCGACCTCCAAATATGCTAGTCTTGTAAGCATTTATGAAGGAGAACATTTAAAATGTCCTATTGATAGGGCTCCCAGATTATCTGAACAATGAATAATCAATTTGTGAATAATCAATTTATGAAGTAAATAGACATTTATAAAACATTACAGATGATATTAAGATTTTGAAATACATACATCATCAGCCCATGAAATATCAAACCTCAACCGTATATCGGATATGACATGAGTGGAGATCTGGGTTACTGTCCTATTTGTACTCCATCTACAATGTAATATAAATGTCAGATAAGTTTTGAAAGAATGAAAATTGAAATTAAGAATTTAAATGAATGAAGTTAATGTAATACTTTCTGCTATAAGGAGCATTAGAAAGCAAGGGGTTAGGATTAATGGATGGAGCCAAAAATGGGAATCTCTCCCATGCCCATATTTGTAATAGGAATAAAGGGCCAGATATTTGTGACGCTAATGCGTATCTACAGGAATCACAAAGCTCCTGATACAGATATGCCAAACATGCAGATCCCCAACTATATCATTCAACAGTTTCTAGATCCTCTAAGAATGGTAAATAAAATAAGGTGACTGTACCAGTACTGGTTGGATAAAATATTTACCCATATAGCAATCGTAGGATAGCTTCCCTGGTATGGTAATATATGACCTCAATAGGAGCATCATCATTGAGTTGATTGAATTCTTGTATAAGCCAACTCTACTTTAGTTTGCAACCCCTTCTGTGAGTATTCGGTGGAACAACCCCAAGCAAGCATCTACATAATACATTCTAACTACGAGTGAGTTCTCCAATAATAAGTCAACCATCAATCGGAAGGCCGGTGATGATAGCCACATCTTGTAATGTAATTATGCACTCAACCTCAGGTGGGTGGAATGTATGAGTTTCGGGTCTCTACCTTTTAACCAAAGCAATTATTAAATGATAATCAAGATAAAAATATCCCATATGCAGAAGTCCATCAAAACATGTATTCTGAATCACCTCGATGATGCGTGGGTGCAAATCTTCTATACGATTACAATATAGAGAAATATTTAGTCAATAATTGAGGATATGATCATTGACCTATATATGAAAAGATGGAAATCTCAAACAATGAATCTTTAATTGAAAGAATTATATTATGTATAGTATCTCAAACCTCATCGAGCCAAATAGCTTTTGATCTATGCTATCATTGTAATTATAATAGTGATGGATCGTGAGGTCCAGGTAGAATGAAATCCCGTTGTTCAGGTTCACAAGCCATATTTGGAAAATATGATCTATCACATATAATAGATATATTATTTAGATGATGTAATCATGGAAATTTAGAATTGTATGTTGAAATTATAAATAAATATAAATCATCATACCATAATGAATTAAATACATAATTATAATGGAATATGAAAAAAAATATTTGAAAAGGTACATCCACATGATTGTGCAGAAGGAAATCAATAAAGAAGGAACAAGCTAATGAATACGGAGGGAATTCATCAAGTACATCCATATGAACATGCTATATGACCTATTTGTCTATATTTAATACAAAATGCCAATCTATCATTGGTTAACCAATCCATCTCATTCTAAATATGAGTAGGCCTTGGCCTCCCTTTTCTCCTTTTCCATGTGGGGTTCACCATGAATGGTAAGCCTCCATATTTGGGCCTATAGTCTTCATGTCCAACCGGGGTGAAGTGTGTCCACCAACATTTGATAGTAATAGAAATCATGTAAAAAGGGGCAACATAGTTTATATACTTTAGGCCATATTTCATGTAACCTGCAATTGCATGAGAGCATGGTATTTTGCTCTATTGGAATTTGCCACACGTACAATATCTCTGCATCATGCTCACAACTTGATATTTCCCACCTTTTCTTGTAGCATTATCATACGCTGTTCTAATCTTAAATATACCTCTACCAGCATCATACCTCTGAACTTCATCCCATGTGCTTTACGGACCCTATATTTGAGAGTTTTGATACAATGTTCACTAAAGAAATTTTCTGCAGCTATTAAATCAATGTATCTCTAACAATGTTTACCAAAGATGTCCACAAGCTCATGGAATAACATTTGCATCATCCTTGTTGTCACGTCTTCTGGCTGCGTAACATGCTCCCGTCGAATGATTACAAATTTTCCAACAAGAAAATTAATAATCATTCAACAAGGGATTTAATACATACATAACTAGTGTGGAAAAATTTTTTTTTAAAAAAATATCTTATGTACGGTCCCCGATAAACTTAAGTAGTCATGAAAACAATACATACCATACTTAGTGTCATATTCATACACACATTATTATAAGTTTATATTTTATCAATATTTGATGTACTGCCAAAGTACTTATTTAAAATCTTGCACGATTATCACTTATAAGAAATCTATAAAATATATTACCACACAGAAGTTATTGATCTTGCTGCTACCACTAACGTCTCTCTTCCGCAGCTTTGCTTGTTTCTGCGTTTATCAATGGACAAACGCTGAGTATAAAACTCAGTGGTGCTAGTTATAACGTTTAATACAATCCATCAAAACATGTAGTTTAAGCCAATTAATTATGTCATCTATGCATGGATCATAAATTAAGACTATCTTTAAT
>CANYBF012494800.1:0-25417 GCA_948192965.1 Dalechampia spathulata | reverse complement strand
GGTCTTTTATTGTTTGAATTATTATTTTGGTTGGGTTGTACTAAGTACCCAAATTGCTTTAGTTTATTATTTCATTTATCCGCTTTCTTTTATTCGGGTGGGTTGTATTTGCCCACATTTTATTTTTCTGCCTTTATCGCTTTATTTACGCTTTACTTATGCTTTATTTACGCTTTCTCTATGCTTTATTATATGTGATTTGCCCTCCCTGTATGCCCTATGCCATGTAAAAGTATGCTAATCAAACTTAAACCTAAATGCGTGCTTAGGAGTTTTCTTTAAAATTAAGCAAAGTGAACATAATAAAATGGAATACATATATATATACATATATATAAATAATCATGCATATAATCCCTCAATTATATTCAATCCATTATCATACTATCATAATTTCAAGCATCATCATATTTAAGTTATTAACTTACACACATCATTGTTATACATAAATAACGATTGTTATAAATCATTACCAACATAATTAATAACACTGTCAAATACCATTAGTCATAATTTTAATTACTGCCAAGTACTTTATTTAGAAGTTGCATGATTATTACAGAATTAAAGTCCAATGAAAATCAAATCAAACCATTTACCAAAAAGCTTAGTTGAAATATCCAGCTGCTGCCACTGACGTTCTTGCTCCCCAGCTTTGCTTATTCTTACATTTATTAATTGACAAACATTGAATATAAAACTCAATGGTGCTAGTATAGCATAAATTTCAAATATCATAATAATTAAATACCACTATATTTCATTTATTTCTACATATAAAAATAATCCTCATATCAATAAATTCCTAAAACATCATGGAATATTTCAAACATAATATCATATTGTCATTAATTATTTGTTGTTATCGTTAATAATCATCTCCAATACTATTCATGATTTTTAACACATTTATTAATATCTCATGCATAGTTACTATATCACCCAAGTCATATTCAAATCAATCTCACCTTGGTACATTATATTATCAAATATCTTGGTTAGTTATTTAATCATTATTTAATTATCATTATCATTATGACATTTCATATCACCATTTAATATTAGCATTATCATAATAACTTAACATGTTATCATCATGTATATATCATCATCGTCAAATCAAATATTATCATTAATATATTAATTAAACAGTAAACATAAATATCATGGTATATATATTTTTCTGTAAACATTAGCAAAATGTGCTTATAGATGTATAATTATATATCATTTATTGCATCATTATCATCTATTCATGAACAATGTATTTTTATGAGAATGCATTTATGTTATGCATTCTCCCTCATATCTGTCCTTTAAACATTTGGCCATTTCATTTATATGCGTATGTACCGAGCCTTTCGTATCACAACTTACTTATGGTTCAACAAACTGGAACCCATTTCTTATTCATTATCTTTCTCTTTTATTTTGTTGCTTTCCATATTATTTTCCTTTTCATTTATTTCCCGTAGAAAATATATCATATTCTTGGTATATCTCATTTAACATTTTTCTTATATTTATTGATTTTCCTCCTTCCTTATTTCTCCATGTCATGTTGTGCCATGTTCATGCTTAATGATTTATGTATATGACATGATTAATGAATAATTAGTAACATATCATAATTAATTGTGTAATGCTATTGCATTATCATACCATCGCCCTTTTGACCATTAAATGATCTGAGACTTTCATTTAAACTAGCATAAACCTGGGATGTCCTTCCCTTTGTTTAATTCCTTTATTGATACGTGAAGATTATCCACAGAATTACCTAATCATAATGCAATGTTCCTCTTTAATTAATAATTAATATTCCACATAAATCATGCATTACTTCATGTTTTTAAATCATAAATCATTTATAACAATCCACTCCATTTACTGTATGTAATCATCAGATAACAAAACCATACCATCATCTTAATACTAATCATTTTATATCTAGAATTTACAATTTAATCAGATTCTTATAACTAATGACATTAATATTCTACTGATAACCAGTTAACAACTTTAACAGTAACCTTTCTTAAGATACTCATGTCATTATAATACTTAATCACACATCCAATAGTACATATATATTTATGAGCACTTAACATTTAAACCCTCAACATTTCAAATTACAGTATCAATTATTTAACTGTCACCTATCATATACCATATGCCATAATATATTCATTTTTCATTTCTTAAGTGTTATCATATATCATATTCTTAACCTATACTTCACTTAACCAATTTCATTTTATATGATAACCATCCTCTAACTTAGTAATTAGTATAGCCAATACTATCACAAAAGTTTAACCATCTTAAAATCATCTATTAAAACACATATATATCATTATCATCTTAATTTAGTCCAACAATTTGAATCTTATTTAAAATCATAATATTTCATTCATATATTAAATCTCTTAATAACACTAACTATACTTACTTTAATTATCATTTAAGTCCTTAGTATAAATCTCAAATAAAATTCATTTCATTATACTTCTTCTTCTCAAAGTATCACTTCTGTTAGTAAATTAAATTCTTAAATAACCATAGCATACAACTAATATATCAACTCATTAAACTCCTTATTAACATTTATCATATTTAATAATCTTTTGAATTCTCAATTATAATTTATCATAACTTCTTAGCATACTTTAAGTCATACTTCAATATATCTTCCAATTTTATCAACATACTTGACTTTTATTAAACCAATGTATACCATTTACTTATGACTTCATTAAACCTTCAAAATACATTTATTATACATATGTTAATATTCGTTTAAATCCATAAAAACTTCATAGATGTATGCCTTCATTTAAGTCCACTTAACATCTTAAAATAATATCTTAAGTCCAATTTTCATTAATCTTGCTTTATACTAATCTTCTTACATTATATAACTTCCATTTCACTTTAATTATTAAGTTAAATTATTAAATCAAACTTAATAGAATCAATTTTTCATAGTTTTTAACTCATAATTATTTAAAATGAAGATTTAACCTTAAATCGTCAAATCTGCTTATCTTAATACAGCTTTTTATCATCTTCTTAATTATTTACCTTCTATTTGTATTAAATCTCTTTAAAACATGTTTTAAACTTACCATTATGTAGTAATTAAGCTCCAAATGTTTTAGCCAAGAAGGAAAACACAAGCCACACACACCCACACAACTAGTAATCACTTTATTCATGCCCTTTTACATCATTAACCACTTCAACTATCAAATCATCAACAAAATCTAACATAAAACATTCTACCCAAACAATTAAACACTCATAAAATACACAAATTAATAGATCTATAACTACTTCATATTCACCAAGGCTCACCTTTAACCAAACAACCAAAAATCCCAACTTAAACTTGATTTTTACCTTGATTTGCTATGGATTTGAATGAACATTCTTCTTTTGATTTCCTTTAAGTTGATCTACAACTTAAATCAACATGCATGTACCTTAAAACATGAGATCAAACATAAAATGAAGTTAGACAACAAAGAAGGTTTCGATTTCAATCTAAAACTCATGGATCTTCATGGTTTCGATCATAACTTGAAGATCTAATGGAAAGGAGTTTTGGCCATCAAGTAAATGAGGAAAAATAAAGAATATTTCGACCAAACCTTGATGTATACTCAAAGATGTTGCTAGATCTTGAAAATCAAAGCCAAAGGAAGTACAAACAAGATGAAAACTTCAGTTCTTTGAAGAGGATGCTATGGCTTCTTCCAAAATGAAGTATAAAAGGAGTTGTTTTGTACTAACATTAAGATATATGTATAAGTCTTGTAAAATATATGAAATTTGAAAAGAAAACATGAAGATTAATGAGTAGTTTTTTTTTTCTATGGAAGTAAATGAAGAAATGCAAGAAGGAAAGAAGAAAGTAAGAAGAAAATGATGAAAAGAAGAGAGGAAATGAAGGGTATTTAGTCACTTGCCAAAAGAGAGGATAAGAAATGAGTGGTATGAGAAATGTAAGCAGGAAATTTGTAGGATAAGGTGGGGTGAGGTGTAAGGCAACTTGATGGTAGCAATATACACCTAAATGTATTAAATTATTATCCTATATACATATCTATACATATATGTATATGCATTTACTTTTAAATCCCACAAATTAAAGCCTTAATACATGTATTTATATACCTAATATATACTCTCATACACCATATTTAATTATAAACATCCTCCATCTTTTTCCACTAACTCCAAAAATACCAATATTTTATTTTTTCTCTCCATCCACTAACACAATTTCCTACACAACTAACACAATTTCCAATCCCACTTCTAATTTAATATACTAATTCAAATCCACTTTAACTTATTCTATTTTCAATCATATATTCATCTATTTATCTATTTACATAACATTAATCTATTTATCACTTATTTATTATATCATCTTACCACTTAATGACATCATCATGACATCAGTAATAAAAATTCTAATTATACTTTTCTAATATTTACATATTATTATATACTTTTACTAATACATTATTAATACATAATTACTCATTCTCTAGTACATTAAAATCATAATTATACTTATACACCTCATGCTTACATCATCATTACATATCATGCTTACATCATCATTGCTCAATTATGACATCATAAATAATTCCAAATCTTATTTACCTATCATTTCATATTACTTAACTTAAGTTAAAATAATAATCTTAGACAAACTTAATTAATCATATCAAGTGTTCTTAATATCAAAATTGTCAATTAATCATGGTTCAGTGGATCTATTTAGTGGTTTTGTCAAAATTTTCATTTCAACTATAAGGCATGAAACTCTTATCATATTATATACTTTCCATCATTAGCATAATTTCATATCAATATCACACTTATAATATATAAAACAAGACATCTTAATCAATTCATGGATGAAAAGTGGGTGCTCGATTTAGGATGTGACATATAAGCCATGATCTATAAGATCAACACATACAGTCAATGATAGGCTCAACAGAAGTCACAACAGTTTCAAAATCAACAATATTTTACTCACCTCAATGATATGCCAATAGCTGATGAATCAATCTCTACACTGCTGACTGTAGAGATCCAACCCCTACATAAGATGGGCTAGATCAGTGCTGCCCCAGCCAGTCTAACCTTTCAATGGTGTCTAAGTCATGTAGGGCCTATAACATTGACATATGGACACTATTCCTTATTTCATTGAACAGTATGCATCCTAGCACATATAGCAAAAATTTATATGTCATTGACACTATTCCTTGTGTCATTCAACAGAGATTGTCCTGCCAAGCATCTCTGCCAGAATTACCTCCTAGAGACAGTCATAGGATATGCTATATCCTTCTCTCAAGTTAGGTAAGACACTTAACAGACTAAAGATAGCTCTATATGACAAGTGTGGTGATGTCAACCTATAATCAAACTAGATAGGCAATCCAGCGTACTCTAGCCTTATGATCCCAGTGAAGATCCACGGGCTAATGGTTATCTCCTCTACTAACAGGTGGAAGGTGTGAGTGGAGTGCATCCATCTCTTTACAATTGAAATGGTGATAAATTTATTACATCTCATCTTAATACCTGTGAAGTAAGAGATGTACTAGCCAAAGCAACTTTGGTATACTCTATCATAAACCTCTTAAGGTAGCTGTAAGTACCACTCATAAATACGCCAGACACTGTCAGCTCCAATGATAGTCTTCTCTCTTTGCAAGTTACAAAAGTTTAAGTCAACTTTTAGACTGAATTTATAGAATACAAACTAAAATACAAGGTCCAGAGCTCTTCCTTTAGCTCCAAAACTCAGAAATTCATTCCTATGAATGCCCAAAATATAGAATATCTAGTGGTATCACCCAAAAGCCTTGCCTTTTATCATTTTTTACCTACTATATGGTAACATATAGCCCTAAGTATGCCATATATAGGCTATGTGTAGCATACATAGTGCTATTTATGCAGCATATAGCTTAGACCCATGTGAAATTTCATAAATTTTCCCAAAATATAATGATCACTCATGCATTCTTAAGCCTAACCCTAATCTAGCATCAAATTCAAGTCAAACACTAACCTGAACGAACCAAAAACATAGAAAAATCCAACTTTCAAAAAATTTGAAAAACCAAATCAAAACATGAGAAACTCACCTTTACAGGAGAAGCTTGGGATCTATGTGAGTCTATGGTAAATGTTTCAATGATCGGTTCACCATAGGAAGCTCTATAGTAGGGGTCATGAGTTGTATGCTTGGTTATAGCATAGCTCAAGATGGATTCCTGATCTTGTGATGTCGATTACATTCTAGTTCTGGCCATTTTTTTAGAAATGATGGATTTTGGGTGTTTGAGTTGAGAAAAAATTAGTGTTTAGTTAAGAAATGAAATGATTTTTAGTTGAGAAGCATGTGAGCATATGATTTCTACATGACATGCATAATATATAATGGAACATGGTTTGCATGTAGCAAAATCTGCTAATGTGCACCAGCCACTAAGGACCTCTACTAACATGCATCATATACTCATAAAGATGCACTTATTAGGTTAGGCTTCTTATAAAAATTTTAGAGTTTTTGGAGAACTTTTTCCTAGTAAGTCTAATTTTCACGACCTATAGTGTTAGAAAAATTCAAAAAATCAATCAGAATGCAATAAATTGATACTCAAAAACTCAGGTATTTTCTCTAGACCATTTCAATTCCAATTTTACTAATAAATTACTTTTCTATGTCTAGCATAGATAGGAAATTGATCCAACAGATAATCAATTTTAGTCAAACCTTTGACTACTGGTCAAGTTATTGATCAAGAAGTGTTATCTTCCAACAATGGATCCTAAATGATATCTTTGGAGATATCTAACATATATTTGATGGCATGAGCATGGATCCAATAGTTGATCACCTTAGAACCAGTAGTTGTTCATTTTTTGATTCGGCAGTTGATAACCCAAGTTCAACAGTTGACCACCCGATCCAACAGTGATTGTAGAATCGATCATTTAATTCCCAAAACCTAGCATCAGGCATCTGAACTCAGATTTTAGATAATCTTTGAGTCTCATAGAAAAGCCATTAATCTTACAGTTTACCATGATCAGCATTGATCATTTTGCTTGAGCATCAGACTCCTAGTGACAGAATTGGGTAAACATACCTCAGCATGAGCGTCACATCTTGATCAGCATTGATCACCTCGCCTGAGCATCGAGCTTTAAATGATAAAATTGGGTTGTAAGCCTCAACATGAGCAACACATGATTAGCATTGATTATTTAACCTGAGTATCAAGCTGCTAATGCCATTATTAGGTTATAGGCCTCGATATCCCTAGGGAGTCAACTTTGATATTTCATAGACTTGGAAGCCTTATCATAAGTACTTTTCTTCATGATTAACATTGATCTCTTTGCCTTAGCATCAAGCTCCTAGTTGCAACATTGGATTATAAGCCTTGGTACGAGCATTCTAATTAAGTTATCCTCAATGGATTACACTCCCTTCCTTAGTGGAATCACAAGCCTTAACACGAGCATTCTAATTAAGTTTTTCCTAGTGTATCATGATTTTTCCACCATGGAGTAACAAGCCTCGGCACGAGCACCTTGTAAGCCTCAATAAGAGCATTGAGTCTCGATGCAAGCATTAGTCATGTATTTTCTTTGCCTTTCAATGAAAATTCATGTTGTGATTAGATCTCATTTTGATGAATTTTATTTATGTCACCTTAAAATGATTCTAATCAGGGGGTAAACTATAGATCTTGATTTTTCACTTACATGTTGCAACTTTAGATTTTCTTCAATTCAGCTTGGTATAGGTCCTCGATATTGATCTAGATTTCACATATCTTTTAACCTCCCAAGTGCTCATGATATATAGAGCACGTTACATTTTACTTGTGGAAGATAGAGCATATAGCATGCATTTCTTGATGTACGAAGCATATAATGCTCCATGTTACACATATTCAATGGAGATACACATGATGCATGACCTTTTCCTATGGAAATTTAACATATTCCATATATCATCATGCCTTTATGACATAAACAATGGTTAATGAGCATGGGGCATACATCCTAACATGCTCCAATTATGGGGTGCACATAAATGGAAAATTGGATAAGCTACACATATATTGCTACATGCTGCACATATAACCTTTTTCTGTACTATATGCTACATATATCCCTTGTAATTTTACAGAATTCTACATTGTTTACTTATTTTTGGCAACACACAACCCACACTTATAAATATAGCTCATGTGTTTATGGTAAAGAGGTCTAAAAATTGCTAATTATGGCTAAACTCTACTAAAATCATTCATCACTTATTTAAACATTTAATTAAGTTGCTAATTAGAATTAGAGACTAATTAATCCTCATTTAAATCCCTAAACTTGTTTGGAATCAAGATTAAAAACTAATCATCATTGATGAGTGTTGGAATGCCTCTTCCTTCCTCCTTTCTCTTGATTTATTTGATGGGTTTGTGATTTTGCTTTGATTTTTCATTAATTAGCTTTGATCATGAATGTAATAATTACATTCTTAGCTTTTTCATAGCTAGAATGATCTGTAATAGTCACATATTCAACTGGGTTTATAATTCCTTTCATATTTTTACTTGAAACTCATTTTTGCATTTAATCATGCCTGTTACATATGACACACATCACACTATATGTGGCATATATAACTTACATGTTGTGTATGTCATGCTATATGTTACACATATAGTTACTAACTTTCCACTGTTTTATGATTTTTCACTCATTTTGCTTGTTTTTGATGTTAATCAAAGTTTTTAATAGCATTAGTGGTTTCATAGTCTGAATTCATCATACATTGATTTAATTTGTTTAATTTTGGCTTCAAAATTAATTTTCAAGTTAAATGCTCTTTTAATTTAATGTTTATTACAATTGATATGATTGGATTTGAATTAAATGTGTTTTTCATCTCTAATTATTGCTTAGATGATATCAGAGTCCTTCAATTTCATTTGCCAGGATCAATTTATGTTGATTTTGTCGTTAAATCAATTAATTTGCTCATTTTATCAATTAAATGCTATTTAATTATGTTTTATTTATCACTTGACATGATTAGCTTAATTGGATATTGATTCATTTCTAAGTGATACCACATGTGATCTTAGAATCTTCTAATTATGCTTTTAATTGATTTTGCCTAAAATTGATTATTTTTCATGATTTTTCACGATCCGAATCATGTTTATTGTTACATTTTCATGAGTGTTACCGTCATATTCATTTAACTTTGGCCCTTTATTCATGATTTTACATGACATCACATTAGTCAATCGTGTCCTACATCTCACTTATTGCCTAACAATTATTTACTTATTTGTAATTTTCATTCATGTATTTTTGACTTATGCTGCCCGAGGCTATTTTATTGAGTGGAGGAGATGTTGCTTAACATCTTAAATTTTTATATCATTGATGATCCTTTATAATAAAATAGGTATCTATTTTATTAATTTCCTCGACATGTATAAGTTAGCTTTATTTCATTGTGTATCCTCTATCTTTATCTTTCCCTTTCTTCAGACCATTATTAATTTTTCATTCGTGTTGTTATGCTTGTTTTATCATTGCTATATAATATATGCTATGCCATGTTATGCCTATACCATGTCATCTTTCAATGTCATACCTACATCATGTCATCTCTCACATATCATGCTTATGTCATGTCATCTTTCACATGTCATGCTTATATCATGTCATGCTTATGTTATGTCATCTCGTATGTCATACCTATGTTATGCCATCTCACATGCTATGCCTCTATCATGTTTTATTTATCATGATTGCTATATCATGATGTCATGCCATGATTACCATATCATATTTACCATGCTTTATTTGCTATGATTGTTGTCATGTTATCACATTATGTGCTTATTTCATGCCTATGTATGCTCACTTGCCTAGGATAATTAACTCGACTAAAATGGTAAAATCAAACTTGAAACTCTAAGGGAATAGATCTTCACCACCTCAACTCATCTTTGAAGGGTTTGACTTAGCACTCATGCTATGAGTGAATTGAACCAAATCTGGAACCATGCAATGGTAACTCCATCTTGTGACTCTTTTGAGTTTATTTCATTCCTCGAGGTAGCCCCTCAAGAAGATTGCACTTTTGCTCCAAGTTAAGCTCAATGCTTTAATACATAACAATTCCCTTGTCAGTTTATATCCATGCTCAATATCAATCACACAGTCACACACGTATGAGTTTAATTAATTCTTATCTAACTTCTACATCATGAAATAGGTAATTAACTATAGGAAATACATATTATGAGCCATATACAAACATAATTAACTCAATCCACATCTTATAACTACATACGTAGATTACCATTAATACATAACAAAAGATTTAACTTACCTTTCTTAATGAAGAGTAGCTATACTTGGTATAATGGCTAACTTAAGTTCTTAGGATTTAAATATCTCTATGTGTCTTCCTTCTTCATGAGATTTTCTTTTTTTTTCTTTCTTTCATTTCTAATCCATATCAGGTTAAATTCTTAATAATTAAGTAAACTCTCCTTTTCCGTAGTACTTCCTTAGAATGATTGTCCACTTCTATTTCAAAATAAATGAATCCAACACCTCAAATGCACTCACAATATGGCAACTTTGTGTCTTATATACAATTTATTAATATATCAATATATATATTAATACATTTAGTTAATATTTATCATTATAAATTCATTATATTGATTCAAACAATTCACACATATAATCCATTAATCTCTAAATGTAATTATCATCTAACTTACTAATTAAATTTTTGTAATAACTTAAATATACATACCTTATACCTTTATTTAAATAAAGTGGTATCTAAATTAAATAATATTTTTTATTTTTCATTATGCTTTAGTCTAGTTATTTTATTAATTAAGTAGAAAATGATATAAACTTATATTCTTTATAGCATTCACCACTACTCTTATCTTATACCATTATGCACTTGTTTATTTAAACTATTGTGATACATGTATAATATAATTGGAACTATTAGTTGAACCTATTCTAATGTCTGTAGAGAAATAAATAAATAAGTAAATAAATAAACTAATTAATTAAGCAACAATCATGTCATTTATTATAGTTGTAGGAATATCTCATATTGTGAATATCTAACTTAAAATTTTCAAACTCACTTTATAAAAATCAAGCAAAATAGATAGATAAAACATACATTTTTAAGTTTTTAATCAATATTAAAAGATAATAAGTGGACAAGTAAATAATGTTTCTACCATTCTCTTTAAATATGTTAAAACTAATTTTATTTATTTTAATAATATAAAAATAATAATTTTAATTTATAACAATTGTGTTAGACTCTAGGTTTTGATGTATGTGCCACGTGTGAATCAATTTAAGTTATTTGCCATTTTTATGTAAGTTTTTGTGTTGGTACGGGCGTATTTGTTTTGGTATGGGTGTACCTTTGCTCGCAAGAATTTGTTTTGTCAGTAAACTTATTTTGGTATGGGTATACCATTGGGTGGTACGGTCATACGTGAGCTTATAGGAAAATTGTTTGTTAGGGAATTTGTTTTGGTACGGGCGTACCACATTTTCCTCTCATTTTCTCTTTGAGGAATTTTAAATATGAACAGGTGTACAAGATAAGTATGGTCGTACATGACTTTTAAGAAAGGTTTTAAACCCTTTCTAACGGCTATTTTCAAAAAGAACTTTCATATATTTTATCTCTAACGGCTAGTTTTTGAAAACCAACTTTTCCTTTGAGCTTTGATTTTCAAGAACAAGTAAGTTTACTTGTATTATGTGTTTTTATCTATTGTAAACTCTTATCTATTATATTCCCGCTTATGGAAAGCTAGGGATTGCTTTTGTGGGTTGGTGAGTGATTAATGCTTGGGTATTAATTTGTATTTGAGAGTTTGTAAGGTTGATTCTTGTAAAGGTTTGAGTGTAAGCCTTGAAAACACTGGGATTTAGAATTCATTTGTAGAATCCGTGTTGTAATTGATTGAAAAATAATGGAACCCTAAGTCGAAACTTAGGAGAAGTGGACATAAGCAAGAGTTATTGTCGAATCACTATAAACCGACACGTGTTGCTATTTCCCCAAAGGATTTCAAATTGATTTTTATCTAAGAATTCTATTCAAAGTCAAATATAAATACTAGTTATTTTTATTATCTAATAATTTAATTCATTAAAATTTATTTTCACCATCTTATTTTATATAAAAATCAACATATAAATTATTAATTTTAACAAAATAAAATTTTATTAAAAATCTAAATTTGTTAAAAGTAATTTAATTTAATTTTAATCATATAATAGTAAGAGTTTTAATTTATAACAACTAATTTTATAATAAAATTAATATATAAAAATATAATTTATGATTTTCTAAAAATTATGAGTTTTTTCTTAAAGTTATATGATAACTTAACATTTTTAACATTTAATTTTGGCTTTTTCAAACTTATATTATAAAACCTAGATGAAGTAGATTGATGGAGCATATATTTTTCAAATATTTAACTAATATTAAAAGAGAAAAGGGGACAAGTAAAATGATAGTTCGACCTTTTCCTCTAAATTTGTTAAATCTATTTTTAGTTTTATTTTAATTATCAAATAGTAATAGTTTTAATTTATAACCATTAATTTTTATGTAAAAATTCTATTTAAAATCAAACATAAAATGCTAATCACTTTTATCATTTAATAATTAAAATTTTTCAAATCAAATGGTATTATCTAATTTTATATATAGAAAATCTAACACATAAATGATTAGTTTTAAGGAAATAAGATTTTATTAAAAAAATCTAATTTTATTCAAATTAATTTTATTTTATTTTTATCATTTAATAGTATTAATTTTTATTCGTAATTAATTTTTATAATAAAATTATTGTTAACCCTAACTTTTCACCCGTGCACTACATCTTTGGGTTTTCCTCAATTCGGACTGATACAGTTCCCCGATGTTGACCTTGATTTGTACACATGCCTTTGAGCCACCCTTGAGTATTCTGGACATGTGGAGCATCTTACATTTTGCTTGTGGAGGTAGAGAACATTGCATGCATTTCATGATATGTGCAACACATAGTGCTAAATGCTACGCATGTTCTAAAACTATACATATGGTGGGCGGCCTTTTTCCATGCAAATCTAATATGCTCCATATGGTACAAAGCATTTATCCTTCAAATGATGCTTGTTTAACCCATGGTGCACATCTTAATATGCCTATATTGGGCGCATACATAGGTCAAAAATGAATCATGTTGTGCATCTACTGCTACATACTGTGCATATAGTACTATGTGTTGCACACATGTCTCAAAAATTATAGAATCATACATTGCTAATATGATTTCCTTAATCCCATGACTCTTACTTATAAATATATGCCTTGTATTTATGGAAAAGAGGATAGAACTTCATAAAATCTACCTAAACTCTACCAAATTTAATCCACACTTAATTAAACTCTTAATTAGGTAATTAATCTAGGATTAGAGACTAATTAATCCTACGTAAATCAATAATCACATTTGGAATCATGTTTACAAAAGCTAAATCTACATTAGTGAGTTGAATGGCTCTTCTCTTCTCCTTTCCTTCTTGATTTCATGATGGGTTTATGATTTTTAACTTGATTTTGATTTGACTTCAATCATGAGTGATGTGATGATATATAATGCTTGTTCATGGTTTTAATGATCTACTATGGTTAGGAATCTGCTGAGATTTATAGTTTAATTTATATTTTAGCCTTAAAGCTCATTTTTCTTCATTTTATCTATGCTACATGTGACACACAAAGTGCTATGTATACCACACATGAGCTATGTGTGGCGCACATCCATCTATATATTGTGCACATCGATGTCTATTTGCTAAAAAATGCTAATTTTCATTCATTACCTCATTTCTGATTTCCATTAAAGTTCTTAACAGCATTATAGCTTCACAGTAGTCCTAATGATTTGAGTTCATTGTACATTGATCATATATCATTAATTTTGGCTTTTAAATTATATTTCTCAAGTTAAATGCTTATTTAATTTGTTTAATTTTATGTTTGATATGATTAGTTTTGATTGGTTGAGTTTGCTATCTCCAATTGTCATTTATATGATGTTAATGATCCCAAATTATTGTACTATGATCAATTGCTTATGATTTTGCCATTAAATCATTTATTTCTTAATTCATGCCATTTTAATTATGTTTAATGTTGTCATTTGACATGATTACCTTAATTTATTTTTAAGTAATGTCTCATATGATCTTAGAATCTTCCAATTATGTTATTGATCAATTTTGCTTAAAATTAATTGCTTTTTATGATTTTCATGATTTAGCTCATGTTTATTCCCATTTTCATGATTGTTAACTTTACATCCATTGGACTTTGACTCTTGATTTATGCTTTCCCATGGCACTGAATTAGTCGATCTAGTCCTAAATTTTCTTTACTACTAATCATTATTTTTATTTACTTTTCATTTTCACTCTTGCATTTTTAGCTCATGCTAAGTCATCTCACATTTCAGGCTTATATCATGCCATCTTACATGTCATGCTTATGCCATGTTGTTTCACATGCCACATATATGCCATGTTTCATGCCATGATTATCATATCATGATGTCATGCTATATCTTCTATGATTTCTATTATGCTATACCCCATTATGTGCTTATGAATGATTGCCTACCTAGGGAAATTAAATCAATTAAAATTGTAAAATTGAATTTGAAACTCTTAATGAATAAATCTTCACCACCCGAACCCATCTCTAAAGGGTTTGACTTAGCATTCATACTAATAGATCGGTTGAAACAATTCCGGAACCATCTAGTGGTGATTCTATCTTGCAACTCTTTTGAGCTCATCTCATTCCTCGGGGTAGCCTCTTGAGAAGATTACATTTTTTCTCTAAGTGGGCCCTAAATTTGCACATCACAAGCTTCATTCTAGGTTGCGGCAAAAGCCCTACCCATAGTGGTGACTCTATTGGGGACCTATGATGAAAGTGTGATAGCATTGAAATCTCTGAGTTTCATATTGATTTTCCCATTCTAGTTAGGGTAATTGTATTGCATTTCATGTACATAGTTCACATCTACACATCACTGCTTATCTAGTGTCAAACCGATGATTGTGGGTGAGTGAGTACCTTAGACTCCATTTAACTCCTTAGGAAAGCAAGTCTACCTTCAACACTTGCTGCCTTGTATTATTGACCGTCAATGATTCTTGATAAACAGACACTAGGTATAGTCCTATATCGATGATTCCATTTAATTATATAGTTTATAGATAACATGGTGAGGGACCTTAGCCTGTTCTTACTAGACTAAAGCCCATGTAGCTAACCATAGCAGTATTCTAAAAGTATGACCCTTAATTCACATGCTATGTAGATTTGTGCCTTATCATATCCGTGACTTTTCATAAATTTAGCTTATTTTCTTACATTATATTGCTCTACTAAGAGTTAGAATCCTCTCATGATTCTATGATGGTTGTATAACCACACGCCTATTCCATTGGTATTCTCTTATTGTAGCAATATGATCATGCCATCTTGCTCTGCTAAGAGTCAGAATCCTCTCATGATTCTATGATGGTTGCATAACCACATGTCTATTCTATTGATGTTCTCTTATCATAGCAATTTGATCATACCAAAATGCTATCACATTTTTGACTTAATACCTTATATGATCGGGCAACGATCATCTTTTGCTTTCCTTACATGCTAAGAGTTTTGTGCCTTGAGTTCCCAATGTAACTCTGGGTTAGTATCCCACTTAAGAGATACTAGACCAACCTATCTTCATAGAGGTATAAGGGTGGCAAGGAGCATTATTGTGTGCTACATGTTCACTAACCTTTTTATGTTTTCTATCCAATACGCATACATGCATGCTCATGCATGATTTTTACTAACCATTTTCTCTTGCAACAATCATCTTTTGCTTTCCTCACATGCTAAGAGTTTTGTGCCTTGAGTTCCCAGTGTAACTCTGGGCTAGTATCCCACTTAACAGATACTGGACCAACCTATCTTTATGGAGGTATAAAGGTGGCAGGAAGCATTATTGTGTGCTGCGTGTTCATTAACCTTTTTATGTTTTCTATCCAATAAGCATACATGCATGCTCATGCATGATTTTTACTAACCATTTTCTCTTGCAGCCATAACATTGGATGTTTCCTAGCATAGGTCATGCATACATCCTATATGACACATTACGCGCATCACATGCAATCACATATACATACACATGAATTCATGTTAACTTTCTCTATCATGTACAACCCATGTCAAACTCATAGCTTGCTAAGAATGTTGCATCTCTATTAGATACTTTTTGCTCAGTACTAGATAATGCTTTGCTAGCCACAGTACATCACCTCATCAACCAGTCTATAGCCAAGCTCTTGACCAATGATTTCGAGACTCTCCTATAATAGTAGATCCGGAAACTCTCAGTCTTAGAGATTTCATTACCCCATCAACTCCTATAAAGGATAAGGGGAAAGTAGTCAATCTATATGATGTTGAGATAGATGATGAGGTCTCACTCTATATGCATGATGTTTGCAAGTTTGAAACCTTTGCTTTAGAAGATAGAACAGTTGCTATCTATCATGAAGATCAAGGGCATAGGGTCTGATCTTGACTTTGATGAGTTCTTTGTTCAGGCTATTAAGGGGTTACCTACTAAGTTCAAGCTCTCAGATGTTCCCAAGTAGAACAAGGTTAAGGACCTAAAGAATCATTTTAAGACTTACATGATGATGATGATGAGTACTATAGACCTGTTAGATGAGCTGATAATTCAACTCTTCTTCATCTCACTAGAGAGACCAGCATCATAGTCTTAACAAGGCAACCATGACCAAGTTAAGGCCTCTCTACACTGCTTTTTGTAAGCAATATGAGTTTAAATCTAGTAATGATGTCACTTTGCTAGACTTGGAAATGGTGAAGCAGAAAGCTAATGAGTCTTTCATGGATTACTTTAGTTGGTAGATGGATAAAGCTGGGATAGTCAGACAGAAGATATTGGAGTCAAACATGATCAACAAGCTTATTATGGGGTCATTGCCACTGTATCAGGATAAGATGAAGTGTCAGACCTTCCACACATTTGAGGACATCTACTCTGTTGGTCAATGGATTGAGTAGACCGAGGGGTTGAGGAAGAAGGAGCCTTCCTTCCTCAAACCTAAAACTACCACATACACCCAAACATAGCATAAATCCTACTATTTCAATGCCTTACAAACACCAAATCCCATACTCTGAAACACTAGCCAGTGTTAAAGGTACTCAAATCTTGGGATGTTACTTTCCAAGGTTTTTGGGTGTCTTATTAAAGCCAAACTCATTAAGCCACTTAAGCCAAACTTCCACTCAATACCCATACAGCCATGTGGGAGGAGAGATGTTGCATAAGATTCAATCCTTATACTTTGGATAAGTCAGAAAAGTGCAAAATGATTACTTTTATCCCAGGAGAGACGTAGCACAACCATGCTCTCGAGTTGCCTAACTTGGATGACTTCTTTAACTAGCAGTTCACCATCTTTGGTGATGCCTATGATTTGATAATGATGTAATCCCTTCAAAGTTTAATACAATGAAAAATAGTTTTGGTTTTCTTTATGATGTGTATTCTGATGGCATTGTACATGAACATGAGCATTTTTTATATTAATGCATCATGCATTGAAATTGTTAACATTGGCATAAATGACAGGCCTTGTCCTCTTCAGATTGCATCACACTTAACCCTTGATGAGAACAAAAATCATTAAAGTGTTAAAACAATATATAAAAGCCTTTGATCTAAGCTGTAAAGACAGGTTGGGTGTCAACAAAACTATAGTAGAACATAGAATTCTTGTTAGACTTGAGTTTAACCCAGTTAAGCAGAAACTGCATCAGTTCTAACTAGAATAGGCTCAAAAGGTTAAGGAGGATATTCAAAAATAGTTGGATGCCAACTTCATCAAAGTGGTTGACTATCCTGAATGGTTTGCTAATGTAGTTCCAATTCTTAAGAAAGATGGTAAGGTCAGGGTATGCGTAGACTATAGGGATCTGAACAAGGTGTGTCTAAAGGATGACTTTCTTATACCTCATATCAATGTACTAGCTGATAGTGCAGTTGCTAGTGCTATGTACTCCTTTATTGATGGGTTTTCTAGGGTACAATCAGATTTTCATGGCTATTATGGACAAGGTAAAGATAGCTTTCATTATAGAATAGGGGACCTATTGCTACAAGGTCATGCCCTTCAACTTGAAGAACACAGGTGCTACCTATCAGAGAGTCACAATAACCATATTAAATGATCTAATCCATAAAAAGATTGAAGTTTATATGGATGACATGATGGTGAAGTCTCCTACTAGAGAAGAGCATTTGGCTTCTCTTGATAGATTTCTCACACGGGTTGAGAAGTATGGGTTTAGGGTAAATCCAAAGAAGTGCATATTCAGGGTGATGTCCGATAAGCTATTGGGTCATATGGTCAGCTAGAGGGGTATCGAAGTGGATCTTGATAAGGCAAAGTTGATCTATGAAATGCCTATTCTCAAAACTGAGACCAAAGTTAAAGGATTTATGGGACACTCCAATACATCAATAGGTTCATTGCTAAGCTCACTACTATATGTGAGCCCATCTTCAATCTTTTACAGAAGAACTAGCCTTTGATTTGGGATAAGAACTTCCAGTTTGCATTTGAAAGGGTAAAGCATTATCTTGCTAACTCATTGATTCTGCAGCCAGCTTGGCTGAGAAAACCATTATTGCTCTATGTAGCCTTGAAGGAGGAATCAGTGGGTGATATGATGGCTCAGTGGAATGAAGCTGGAATTGAGCATATTGTTTACTACTTGAGTAAGAAGTTGTTACCAATAAAATACAAATACAACACTATTGAAAAGTTGTGCATGGTTATGTCTAGGTTACTAAGAAGCTTAGACATTACTTTCAATCATACCAAGTTTAGGTAATCTCCAAGGTCAATCCTATGAAGTACTTGTATAAGGCTCCTTCACTGGTGTGAAAGCTTTTTAGGTGGTTGATCCTGTTATTAGAGTTTGATGTGTAGTACATCACTAAGAAGGTGATCAAAGGCAAAGCAATTATTGAATTCTTAATATATAGGCTGGTGGATGACTCTAAAACCTTCAAACGGACTTCCCAAATGAGTAGTTGGGGGTGTTGATGTCCAAAAATGGTAGTTGCACTTCAATAATGCAGTCAACAGAAGAAGTGCAGGTATAGGAGTTGTGCTGATCACTCTTAAAGGTGAACTAATTATGATTTTGAAGTGGTTGAGCTTCCTAGTTACCAGTAACATAGTTGAGTATAAAGCATGTCTGTTTAGGCTTAAAGCATTACTGATGATCAATGCTCAAGATGTGGAGGTGTTTGGTGATTTGATGCTTGTCATCCACCAGTCTACGATCGAGTGGGACATCAGAGAAGAAATGATCAAGCCTTACATTGAATATTTGTGGCTCATGATTTACAATTTCAGCTCATGTCAATTTATTCACACTCTGCATGATGAGAATTATATGGCTAATACCTTGGCCACACTGGCTTTAGTATGTGACTGGCCGCAGTATCAAGTTTAGCCTATGTTCATTAAGCAGTCAAAGATTCCTTACTATAAAAGAGAATGGGGTATGGCACTAGACAAAAAAGATGAGACTCCATGGTATGTTGATATCATGAACTTTCTAAGAACTGTAGCTTATCCAGAGGAAGCCAATAAGACTAAGAAACTAGCCTTATTAAGGCTAGCAACCAACTTTACCTAGCATCAGTGTGTTCTCTATAAAAGAATGATTAATGGTCTTTAACTTCGATGCATATCGAGGAAGGAGGTCAAAAAAGTCATGTAAATAGTGAACACTGGTGTACATGGATCCTACATAAATATATTCACTTTATACAAAAAGATCATATATCAAGGGTATTTCTAGCTTACTATGAAGATAGACTACATACAGTTTATACGGTGATGTCATGAGTACCAAATTCATGGAGATCTGAGTCACATACTGCTGGTTGAATTGCATAAATTGATGACATCATGGCCTTTTTTAGCCTAAGGAATCAATATCATGGATAAGATCCATCCTAATTCTTCTAATGGATATCAATACATATTGGTGACCATTGACTACTTCTCTAAGTAGGTGGAAGTAGAATCCTATAGTAAAATAAGGGTAAACCAGGTTGCTAAGTTTATAGAGAAAAATCTTATATGCCGATATGAGGTACCACATCACTTAGTGTCTGATAATGGAGTGTAGTTCCAAGGCTAGGTGTTTGACTTGTTAGACAGATATGGGATCGAGCATCACTGATCTTTTCCATATCAACCTTAGGCTAATGAAGCAGTTAAGGTGACCAATAAGACAATCAGGTGGATGTTGGCCAGGACAATAAGGACTTACAGAGATTGGCATAGGCAGTTGCCATTTGCTTTATGAGGTTACAAAACCACTGCAAGGAGTCCTATAGGTGCTACCCCCTATTCTCTGGTTTACAAGATAAAGGGTTGTATTACCAGTCAAAGTGGAGTTGAGGTCACTTTGAGTTATTCTGTAAGCTCAGTTGCTAGAGGCTAAGTGGAAGAGAGCTAAATATGAATAGCTAGTTACTATTGATGAGAAATGGCTGAAGGCTCTCAATCATCTACAACTTTATAAAAAGTACATAGCAAATGCATTCAACAAGAAGCTTAAGCCTGTTACCACATGGAAAGGTGATATAATCTTAAAGCAAGTCAAATTGGCTATTAGTGACATACATGGAAAGTTTGGACCTAACTAGGAAGGCCTATTCTTAGTTAAAAAGATCCTATCTAAATGCACTGTTCACATTTCATACTTGGAAGGTAACGAGTTCTCTAAACCTATCAACCTTAATTGACTGAAGAAGTATTTTGTCTAGAGTAAAGGGTAAAAAGAAGAGCAAAAGAAAAATAAAAAGTCTAATGAGCTAAAAATATGAATAGGCGGCTCATACAAAAGTTAAGAGATAAAGGAAAAATGCTTTCTCGATGAGTTGAAAATCTGCTTGGATGGCTCATGCAAAAGTTAGAGCTCTTTAAAAGCAAAAGGAGAGTATCAAAATAATTAATCAAAAAATCTTGTATAGGACTGGTCAATAACATAGGTTAAGTCTGATGCATATTGGGGAACTTCTATGCTACTTTTAACATTTTTCATGCAAATGTTTTTATCTTATTAATGCAAATGGAACACACGTTCATAAACTTAACCATAAGTAATACTAATTTCAAACATAAAGTATTGTCTTTCTTTGTTGTATAATTTTATTGCTTAACAGTTTTGTAGTACAGAATCCTAAGTGTGGCGCAGCACCCACAACATAAACACATCATCTAAAGCAGATCCAGCTTAAAAGGTCTCTACCAACATGATCCCACGGCAAGGCCAGGTCCTCTCTAAGTGCTCCAGGAAGTAAGATAATAGTCACCCCCCTTCAAATTCTATCAGTTGAAGGATAATTTATTTGTAACCATACTGATGATAGACTCTGGCAGCTATAATGCATGTAGTGTCTAAATCCTGATAGCAGAGTGCAGTCTATATATTTCCTCACTGACACATGCTGGATATGCCACCAAGGATAGGTCCACTTGATCTTATTCTCTAGGATGGATCCCATCAACTCTACCTAGTCATCGAATGTAAATGTCCTCGCCTCGTTGAAGGTATAGCCTCTCCATATATGGCTATGAGGTGTGTACCCATGTGGATCACCAATTGATGGTTCTAGCATCCCCACGTTCTCTTAAAGCTAGATTTGTTATAAAAAAAAAAGGGAAGAAAATAAAAATAAAAACAAAGTTTGATGAGTTGAAAATCTTGCAAAAGGCTGCTTAGGCAAAAATTAGGACGGCCCACTGAACTAAAAACCCAAGGGGATAGTTTAGGCAAAAGTCGGATTTATATCGAGGAACTTTTATGCTGGTTTTAATATTTTTCATACAAATGTTTTAATCTTATTAATGTAAATGGGATGAATGTTCATAAACTTAGCCATAAGTAATACTAGTTTCAAACATAAAGCACTATCTTTCTTTGTTGCATAATTTTATTGCCTAATAGTTTTGTAGTATAGAATCATAGGTATGGCATAGTGCCCATAGCTTATACTCATCATTCATAGTAGATCTAGCTCCAAGAATCTTTACCAGCATGATCCTACAGCAAAGCTAGGCCCTCTCTACATGTTATAAGAAGTAGGATAGCAGTCATCCTCCCTAAAATTTCATAAGCTGAGGGATAATCTGTTTATGACCATACTAAAGATAGCCTCTGGTAAGACTGTAATGTATGTAGTATCTAAATCTCGATAGTGAAATGTAGTCTATGTATGTCCTCACTATCACATGTTGGATGTGCCATTAAGGACAGGTCCACCTGACCTCACTCTCTAGGATGGCTCTTATCCACTCGACCTAATTATCGAATGTCAATGTCCTTCCCTCATCGAAGGTGTAGCCTCTCCACTTATGGCTATAAGGTGTGTACCATTATGGATCACCAGCTAGTTGTGCCAGGATCCCCAGCTTCTCTTGAACCTAGATCTATAAAAACAAAGAAGAAAAAAGAAAATAAAAATAAAAACAAAGCTCGTTGAGTTGAAAACCTTGCAAAAGTTACTCAAGTAAAAATTAGAGTGACCCACTGAGCTTAAAGCCTATGGGGCACTTCAGGCAAAAGTTAGGGTTTAAAGTAAAATCAGTGGCCCAATGAACCGAAGACCTCATAAGAGGTGACTCATGCAAAAGTTAGAATTCATGTAAAACTTTGAATTCGTACCTACAGCAGAAGCATATGATTATTAAGGCATCTAGACTGATCCCGCCTCACTCTATCTAGCCCTAGGATTGTTTCTGCCATGACCATTAGAAAGGTGGTCTGACCCTACTCCATCTGGTCCATCACTGGGCCAATCAACAAATCCTCATGGCCAAATGGGTTAACAAACAAAAATTATGCCAGCAGTCTAAATCCTGCTACCCTTAGTCATGAAGGGGTAGTCACTAACTTGTAACCGCACAATCAAAAGATAGTAGTAAGATCTATGGAGCCCTTTATAGTCAATAGTGATCTCATTATCGTAGGGCTAATATCAAATGCCCTGATCAAATACAGGAGTGCCTCTCTACTAAGCATTGGTACTGTCAGCATCACCATCATGCTACATGTGACTCTGAGGATAACAGTAAACTCCTCGTACATCAAACACAAGTCCACATGTCCAAACCAGAAGACATAGGCCACTGGATCCTAAAACTGTGTAGCAACATGCAGAAAAGTAGTGTTGATGGAGATCTACTGGAATATCTTTGGATACTAGAGTTTGAACTTACTCAGTCGACTCCACTTAATGTTGCCTTACTGACAGGAAAGGGTATAGGAAGAAGAAAGTGATTACTGAGACATAATCTATTCCTACATGAAAGAATGGATGAGTTATATTTTAGTAGAGAAGCATAATGCATATTATTCTTATAGAAGAATAACAATGACAAGTATTTTGGGTTTCACTATAAATCCAAAAGATATAGAGTTCAAGTAGTCGACAGTATGCAATGTTCGTACACCACAACCCAAGTGTACTAAGCCTTCATGCTAGGCTGCGCTACTCCATCCTATGCTCGAATACATAAGCTTTAGAGTTTCAATACCATGGATATAGAATCTAACATCGTGTCTGCTCTAGGTATCATGATCATAATCATAACAGGTGCTTACTTAGACATCCTACATCTTAAAGCTATAGTAGTGGCACAGTCCTGTCAGTAACCTTGTAGTATCAGCCATGGCATCCTAAAGCACTTGCACAGGTCAAACACATGTTAGATCAACAGAATCAGTAGCATGATAATGCATATCATTAACTCATATGATTGGTGTTTAGTGGCTCAAACTCAATCTCATCCCTTATTGATACTGAGAAGGATGTTTCAAAGAGGTGAACCTATTCTAAACAACAGCAACAGTCAGTCAGCCTTGCTCAAGTATCATCTAAAGTAGTTTAATTCAATTTTATGTTAATAAAATTACTATTCTTCTTGCCTAATCTTAGGTCCAATTCATGCTTATGAATGCCTAAATTGACCAATCCCCATTAGAATCATCAAAAAACCTCATTTTGGCCAAATTCTACTTATTACATTCATACATAGTAAATTTTGCTAATGTGCATCGACCCTTGGAGTGCTTTGCTAATATGTGTTGGGTATCGATGAAGATTTACTTATGGAATTAGGCTTCTCATGAAAATTTTAGAATTTTTAAAGATTATTTCCCCTAAGGAGTCCAATTTTCATGACCCGTATTGTTTGAAAAATCCAGAAAATCAGTCAAAATGCATCAGATTGACATCCAAAAATTTAGGTATTTTCTCTAAACCATTTGAATTCTAATTTCATTAGAAAATTACTTTTTTATGTCTAGCATAGATAGGGAATTGATCCAACAGATGATCAATTTTAGTCAAACCATTGACTACAAGTCAAGCAGTTAACTAAATAGTATCGTATTCAAGGTGTGGGTCCCAAATGCAATCTTTAGAGATATTAGACACCTATTTGATGATGCAATCATAGATCCAACAATTAAGCACCTTCATAACAAATAATTATTCGACCCTGATCCAGTAGATGATCATCTAGGTTTTATAATTGGCCACCTGATCCAGCAGCAATCGTGAGATCAAGCATTTGATTCTTAAACCCTGGTAGCAGGCACTTGAACTCAGATTTCAGGTGATTTTGTGGCCTTGTAGGAAAGACATTAATTATACAGTTAACCTAATCAACATTGATCATCTTGCCTGAACATCGGGTGCCTAGTGGCAGAATTAGGTTGCAAGCCTTAGCATAAGCACTCTTTTATCAACATTGTTCATTTAGCCTGAGCTTCAGGCTCCCAATAGTAAAATTGGATTGTAAGTCTTTGCATGAGCATTATCTAATCAAGCATCAATCATCTCGCTTAAGCACCAGGCTCCCAGCAAATTTTCCTCAGCAGAGTCGCAAGTTTTAGCTCACACACCACGCTCCCAATGCCAGAAGTGGGATATCAATCTTGATATTGATCACTTGTTATTTTGTTGCCCATTTAAGTCTAAATATTGTGTTATTTATGTGTTTAGTCTAAGTTTTCTTTAAGTTTTATTAAATATTATGCATGTTTGTTATTACTTTATGATTTTATCTAACTTTGTTTCAAAGA
>CANYBF012494621.1:0-13093 GCA_948192965.1 Dalechampia spathulata | reverse complement strand
AAATTATAACAGACTCACGAACATACCCGATCGGGTATGCTTAACAAGCGAAACGGGTAAGACAACTTACCCGAACGGGTAAGATGCATACCCAAACGGGTAAGATCAAACTTACCCGAACGGGTAAGTGTCATACCCTAAAACAATCCAAAGATACCCGAATGGGTATGAGACTCACAAAGACAAAAAGACCTAAGTCCAACCCTAATTTGAACCCTAAACTACACCGGGATGAACCAAGATGCCCGTGAGGGCAAAACAACAAGGAGATAGGCTCGATTCATCCCAATCAATCCAACCGATCCAAAATTAGGGTGCGACATAACTATTGAGCATGTATTAAATGATGTATTATGATTAGTCATGCATTTTATCTTATAAGCATGACATATGATGGAGGAATAAGAGAGGTATTATGATCAATAACGGTGGAGGAATTAGGGAGGAAATATGATCAATAACAGTGGAGGAATAAGGGAGGCATAAATGTTACATAATTAGTGGAGGAATAAGGGAGGTGAATATGTACTGGAAATAAAATCAATATGAGATGGAAGCCAGTATATATTGCACATAATCAAAGTAGATGAAATGAGCAATCTGGGATTGCAAATGATGATGAACTAAGAGGGGAGACATGGTGCATATAACACATACATTGGCATCATGCATAATGATTATTTAACTCATTAAGCATATAAATGAGAAATAATACAAAGTTATTTTATAAGTCTATGTTTGTTGCAAGGGAACTATAGAATAGGATTACATTTTCAGTTATTGTATGATAAGAATGAAGTGAATGAGTAATGATTTAGTGCATGGAGATGATTGAAGTTATTGATGAGTTATGAAAACATGTATTACATACAATTAATTATGTTTTAAAGATTAATAATGCTAACCTTTTTGTGATGTGGCCAATACCATTATGTAACTTATAGTCATATTCACTTTTATTTAGGCACCATTGAGTTTTATACTTAACGTTTGTCTGTTGATGAACGTAGGCCCAAGTAGTTAGCTGAGGGCAAGATTGAAGAACATTAGTTTGGGCAAGGTCTTGTTGATTTTGTATGGTGGAGGTTGATCAATTTTTGGGCTATGTAACAAACTCCTAGCTTGTTATCTATTTATGCAACTATCAACTTTTAAGTAATGTTTATAAGCAGTATATGTTCAAACTTGATTGTGATTGTAAATATTGAACGTTCAATGATGTATATCTTTATCAACACTTACTTAATCAAAGTCAATTATGTATGGGCATGTTTTAATAGATGATTGACATGAATGATTATTGGAATGTTTGAATTATTCATATAATTTGAATGGTAATTTGTCTTGTTGATCGATTGTCACTTCCGTCAAATTAATTCCTTACAAACCACATGTTGGAATTATAATTTTGTAGCAGTGGAAGTAAGGGTCGAATCCCACAGAGACGGTTTCAACTCACTTAATTCTTTGCCCTAATCTTCCCTTATTTGTAAGACGCCATGAAACAAGCTCTATGAAACGCGTCTAATCCCAGGATAGACAAGGTGGAAATAGATTCTCACAAGTCATCCTAAAATTGCATTAGGAATTAGGAAGACCCAACTCTAGTTAACAGTTGCAACCCAACATCCCTCGTGCTCAAATTAGATCCTCTAACCCACAGAAGTACTATCGCATGCTGTAACAAAGATAGCATCCTGCTTTACCACTTCAGCAAGTTAAGTGACTTTTCCATATCAAACAACCCACTTAGCTATATGCTAGAACTTAGAAATATGCAACATGCCTTATTTACGTGCACTAAGAATAACAATGGTTCTATACGAGTCAGAGTTAAAGATAATAGTGCTTTTCCAATGGAATTAGGATCATTTAGATCTCATATAATCATTTAACAAATAACTTGAATTGCTTCCAATTGGGAAAAACAATCGCCTAGCCTTGCATCATTGCCGAAGTAACCATAAAATAAAAATAAAGGAAATAAAAACTCGAATTAAATTAAAAATAATAAAACCAAACTAAAACCAATATTCCAAACTAAAAGTTATGAACCCCCTTCTACATAGGAACACTTTCTTATTTATAGAATGCAAAATAAAACTAATAAAAATAAATAATTACTAATCCTAATCTTCAGATAAAACAGTTTAAATCATTCCCAATCACTTTTTCATCCAGCTCTAAGAGATTAAATCTAAGTAAAACTCATACTCGTCAAATCTCCAAAACTGGCCAATTGTTGTCATTTTGGTGTCTCTTATGCCTGTAAGCATTATCAGCTTCTAGCTCGCAAGAGTTTGAGTTCGAATCAACTTCTTCTTCCTTCAGCTCTTCAAAACGTAACTCTAACAGGTCGTTTTGCCCAATCTTATGCCTGCAAGCGGTGTCCCGAAACTCTAAAATCCAAATAAGCTTTAAAAACTCCCATTTAAGCATGTTTTCCTAAAACTCATCATTTTGACTTGAAAAATACAAAATATATATAAGTCAACCATTCTAACAATTAAACTATGCTATAATGGGTGGTTTGTGGGCATAAAACATGACATTTTGATGCTGGATCAAATACCCCCACACTTATCCAATGCTTGCCCTCAAGCATTCTTATGCCCATAAGATTATCTCACTTATTCCCATAACAGAACCATCCCTCAAACAAAATAGATAGCAAAATGAAATTAACACCATTCCCTAATTTTTCTACCAAGACCATTCATCAAGAAAATTTAACCAACCAGCAAGTTCAATACAAATTCAAAGAGTCAGCCATAAAAAATCATTGTTTTGCCATTTATTTAAACTAAGTTTATAAGTAGTTGGTAAAAAGAACTTGTTTCATCTTGCTAAGCATCCATTGCCCAACCTACATTATTCAACCATAATTGCAAAATTCATAAGTCAGGAATTGTTCAATTCGAGATCATAAACGGCCCAATTAAGAGGGATACTTTCCCTTTGCCAATGACTCCATCCGTAAATCAGCTTAAGGAAAATTAGGCCCGATCCACCTAGTTTCAATCAAAAAAGGTATAAAATAAATTCATATTTTAAGTGTTATTGTGTGAACTGAAAAAATGGCCTATAGGAGGGTAAAGTTCTTCCTACATTGGCTGCTCCATTCACAAGCCGCTTAAGGGGCTATGAGTGTCGTACCACACACAACCGGCCAAATGTAGGTATTTAACACTTATGTTATTTTTCCTTTTGATTTTTTTCTTTTTCTGATAAAACAGAATTGTTATGCAAGGAATTTCAGCAAAATAAAAAAAAGATTTCCAAATACCAACATAATTTTTATTCCAAGCAAAGTGCAGCAATAACTTTTGTAGGCAAATACTAAGAATTCAGTCAATTTTGTTGAAATTTTAAATGAACCATCAAAACAGAACATGCCAAGAAAAACTAGAAAACAACATCAATTCCATTAGCATAATATTTTGAAAGAGGTTTGATCAAATATAGGCATATGAGAATTACCAAATAGAACAAATCAAGGCATAGAACAAAGATAAATGTGGTAGCAATTTGCAAAAATTTTAATCAAGACTTGTCAAAAGACCAAAAAACTGAAAAATTCTAATCCACAAGCAAGCAACAACAAGAAAAATAGAAAATTGCAACAACAAGCAACAACAAGCAACACAAAAAACATCCCCCCTACAAGCAACATTGTCTTAATATGGGCATAGCAACACAAAAAATAGGCAATTGCAATGGATAAATGAAAAATAGAAAATTTTAGAACATTGCCTGGTGGGGAATTTATGCTACGTAATGCACTTCTCATTACTACATCTCAAACGAATGGTAAAGCTTGCCAATCTCTGCATCAAGCTCATCCAAGCGTAGGAGAATCTGTCACATGGACTCCTCCAAAGTTGCTATTAATTTTTCAAGTTGCTTATGGAGGGCACTAATTTCTTTCATAACAGAAGCATCGGTGGGACCTGCTATTAGGGGTTATGGTATGGGCACAGGAGAAGCTCCTTTGACCATCTTAGTCTTCCTGAAAACTCTTTCTCTTATGGCCACGATTGGCCTTAGTGTACAGAATTCAAAGCTAGGCACATCATCTTTCTTTTGCAACAAACCCATCTCATTCAGCGTAAAAACATCCAAAGGCACTAAATCGACTGCCTTATGAAGATTATGGTGGGCAGGATCAAATACTTGTAATTAGATGGCAAGATGAGTGATGATATGGCCAAGGATAAGCCTCTTAGAACTCGCGATAGCAGCTCTAAACTGGGCAGTGATGAAATAACCAAGATTTACTGGTTTTTTATGCACAATGCAATCCAATAAGAACAACTCTACCTGAGTTATAAGTCCAGGTGAATCATTGCGGCAAGACAAGTTATACGCCATAAGACGGTGTGGATTGGTCAAAGAACTATCAAATAAGTAACTCTCCTTGGCAAAGGCTGGATCATATCTCTTAATTGAGGCAGAGGCATAATGTTCCCAAAGACCGTCGACATCAAACTCTGCTGGTAAATCATAATATCCCTCAATGTAGTCATCTGTAACTTCATCAATCAATCCTATTGTTAGATTAAATTTGTTGATTGAGAAGGAAAATGATTTACCCATTAACCGAAATTGTATGACTTCAGGGCTATCCAAACTGATGAGTTTTTCTTTGTCCAAGTTGTGTGTGCTATAGAACTCATAAACAAGCTTGTAGAAAACTGGGCATCTGATCTGGAAATACCACTCCCACACTGTCCCTCTGATGTGTTCAAACACTGACAACTACAACTTCTCAATGGCAGAAGGGTCAAGCAATTTACCTTGTCCCACTCTCAAGTTCATAACTTTGACAAACATCTCTTTGTCTTCTTTAGAAAATTTTAAATTTCCATTAAGCTTGGACAGAGGAGGGGGAAAAGTTCCTCTTAATCTTTTTGCTCTCGCTCTTATAGGCATAACATCCTCAGATGTTACAGCAGCAGTTCCCCCGATTTTACTTTTGGGTTCTTTACCCAACTCTTCTTCTTCTGGCCCTATCGACTGCTGGACTCTTTATCTCTCTTATCTTCTTGATGTGCTTCCAATTCTGTGGTCATGGCATCAGTGCCATCATCTATAACTTTGGGTGGTAGCCATGATTTCTGAAATTGTTATGCAGTTGGTAGGTTTCTTCCAGTATAAACCTTGAGACCGGTGACTTCGATGTCTATGGTGGGCTTGGGCAGCGGCGTGAATGGATTTGGTCTCTTCATGGGCGGCGCGTCATCCTCCACTTCTATTGGGTCTTTCCCAGCTTGTTGTTTCTTGGATTTTGATCCATTACCAGATGAAGCGGCTCTTGTGTGCACCATTGTAGAAAGAAATCGTGAGCTGAAAATGGGGGAGGAAAAGAAAACAAAATTAGGTTAAAGATGGGAAGAGTGTATACGATAAAATAGAAGAGGGAAAGAGTTTTAATTGAAGTAAAATCTTTAATGCCCAAAACTCTTAAGTTTCCCACTTTTATTTAAAGTCAAATTCCTTTTTCTCGCCAAACCAAAAATCTATAGAAACAAATTAACCTATCCGTGAAATTATCCCTTAAGTGAAAGGTAAAAACGCTTTTAACTGAAGTAACTAAAAAGAAACCAATTACTACCTGCAAAATGCCTTATAGGCATAACATGTATTAAAAATGTAGAAGAAATATTTAAAAGAAAAGAAAACTAAAGCCTGCGAGATGCCTTATGGGCATAACACGACAAAAGAAAAATGTAAAATAAATAAATGAAAACTGGAAAAATGCCTAATGGGCATAACTCGCATCCTGAAAATGAAAATAAAACAAATAAATAAAAATAGAAAATTAGTTCTAGTTTTTAAAGTCCCAGCTCAACTTCTTGCTCATTCTACTCGTTTGTATGTGATGTCAACGTGATTTCACATGTTGAACGAGTGTTAAACCCCTCAAAGAATGGCTTGAGATGATGACCATTAACCTTAAACTACTTTTTTGAATCAAGGCTCCAAATTTTGACTGCACCATAGGGAAAAATCTTTTCAACCATGAAAGGTCCTATCCATTTCATCCTCAATTTCTCTAGAAATAAATTCGGTCTAGAATTATAAAGCAACACCTTCTGCCCTACATGGAACTCTTTATGCCAAATCTTTCTATCATGGAGCTTCTGGGCCTTATCCTTGTAGCTCCCCATATGGTCATAAGCATTAATCCGTATCTCCTCCAATTCCTACAATTGTAATTTCTTGTGGACTCCTGCATCATCTAAAGACATGTTAGAATGTTTCACTGCCCAGTATGTACGATGTTCAAGCTCTATGGGCATATGAAATGGTTTCCCATACACAAACCGAAAGGGTGACATTCCCAGTGGGGTCTTATATGTCGTTCGGTATGCCCACAAGGCATCATCCAGTCGCTTGCTCCAGTCTCTCCGATTTGGGCTTACTGTCTTTTCGAGAATGGATTTGATCTCTCTATTTGTAACTTCAGCCTATCTATTCCCTTATGGATGATATGCTGTGGTCATACGATGATTAACACCATACTTTCGAAACAAGGCAACTACTTCTTTATTATAAAAGTGAGTCCTTTGATCACTAATGAATGCTTTAAGAACTCTAAACCTACTAAATACATTGGATTTAATAAAGCTTACCATGGTTTTGACATCATTTGATTTTGTGGCCTTAGCTTCAACCCATTTTGAAACATAATCTACCAACACAAAAATGTAAATGCTCCCAAATGAAGGTAGGAAGGGTCCCATAAAGTCCATACCCCAAATGTCAAAAATTTCATAAATAAGGATTCCTTTTTGGGGCATCTCATGTCTTCTTCCCAAACTTCTAGATTTTTGGCATTTTACACATTGTTTACAGAATTGGTAGGTATCACAATGCAAGGTAGGCAAATATAACCCACATTCCAGAATTTTTATGGCTGTCTTCTTATGCCCATAATGGCCTCTAAAAGCACTATTGTGGTAGAAGTGTAAGATGGACTGGATTTCATTCTCAGGTATACACCTTTAAATCACCTGGTCAGAATAATGTCTCCATAGGTACGGATCATCCCAAACATAATGCTTTGCCTGGTTCCTAATCCTGTCCTTCTTATGCCTTGTAAGTTCATCGGGAAATCTCCTGGAACATAAAAAATTGATAATGTTAGCATACCAAGGTGATTTCATAATTACACTTAAAGCAATCTCATTAGGGAATTCATTAAAGAAATCATCTGGTCTAATGTTGGGAAATCTGCTCAAGTTGTCTGCAATCAAATTCTCGCATCCTTTCTTATCTCGCAGCTCCAAATCAAATTCTTGAAGTAAAAAGATCCATCGAATTAAACATGTTTTGGCCTCCTTCTCTTTTAGAAGATATTTTAAGGCTGCATGATCAGAAAAAATTAGTACTTTAGTTCAAAATAAATATGACCAAAATTTCTCTAATGCAAACACTAAAGCATAAAGCTCTTTTTCTATCATGGTATAATTAAGTTGGGCATTATCTAGCATCCTGGAGGCATAGTTGATCATATGAGGATCCCTCCCATTTCATTGCCCAAGAACCGCACCAACAGCAAAATTACTGGCATTGCACATAATCTCGAATGGTAAATTCCAATTGGGTGGCTGCATAATGGGTGCTGAAATGAGTGCCTCCTTCAGTTGATCAAAAGCTTTCTTGCATGATTCATCAAAATTAAATTCAACATCTTTTTGCAATAATCTGCACAAGGGTTGTGCTACTTTGGAGAAATCCTTCACAAACCTCCTGTAGAAACCTGCATGGTCAAGAAAAGAACGAATCTCCCGTACATTGGTGGGGTAAGGTAAAGATTTAATTATGTCAATTTTTACTCGATCAACTTCAATGCCTCTTTTTGAAACCATATGACCTAATATCAAACCTTGTTCAACCATAAAATGTCATTTCTCATAATTGAGAACCATGTTCTTCTCAATGCAACATTGCAAAACTTTGGCTAAATTATCTAAACATTCATTAAATGAATTACCATAAATAGTAAAATCATCTATGAACACCTCAATAATGTTTTCCACAAAATCTAAAAAAATGCTTACTATGCAACATTGGAAAGTTGCGGGCGCGTTACATAGCCTGAATGGCATCCTGTTGAACAAAAAGGTTCCAAATGGACATGTGAAGGTCATCTTTTCCTAGTCTTTTGGAGCAACAGGTATTTGGTAAAAAAACCATGTAACTATCAAGGAAACAATAGTGAGTCCGACCTATCAAACGCTCTAACATCTGGTCAATAAAAGGTAGGGAAAATGATCTTTACGAGTTATTGAATTTAGTTTCCTGTAGTCAATATAAACCTTCCACCCATTTTGGACACGAGTGGGAACCATTCTCCTTCCTCATTATGGACTACCGTTATGCTTATCTTTTTTGGGACAACATGCACTGGACTGACCCATTGGCTGTCAGAAATCAGGTATATCATTCTTGCATCTTATAGCCTTAGGATCTCCTTCTTCACTACCTCCATCATGGCTGGGTTTAGTCTATATTGGGCATCTCGAACTGACTTTTTATCAGGCTCTAGCAAAATCCTATGCATGCATGTGGACGGGCTTATGCCCTTAATGTCAGCTATTATCCAGCCAATTGCTTCCTTGAATTTTTTAAGAACTCCAACCAAGGCGTTCTCCTCTTCTTCACTCAATTTGTTGGAGATGATCATGGGCAGTATCTTTCCTTTCCCAAGGCAGGCATACTTCAAATGGCTTGGTAGTGGCTTAAGCTCCAACTCGAGTGTCTGTAAGGTTGAATGAATCAATTTAGTGTAAGGATTGTTCAAATCAAAATTTCATTCAATCTTAGGCTCTTCATTCAATTCATCAATGGCCTGCATCACTTCATCTTTCAAAGATAGCATCTCCTTATAATTTTCGGCATTGTTGAGTGCTATTCCAAGTTCATATTCTCCATATAATTCAAATACTTGCTATACACATGGCTCAGTTATGCCTACAACATAGGTGCTGAAGAATTCTAGAGGGTACTTCATAGCATCATACATGTTGAATTTTATCACCTCTCCATCAAATTCCATGGTTAATGTCCCTTCATGGACATCAATCTTAGTTCGAGCGATTGTCAAGTAAGGTCTTCCTAATAAGAGATTGGATGACTTTGGGGAAGTCTTGCTGTTTATCTGTACGACATAAAAATCTACAGAAAAAATTAATTCGTTAACTTTCACAAGCACATCCTCTAAAACTCTGATTGGATATATGGTTGACCTGTCCGCCAATTGAATCACAACACCTATCTCCTTTAGTGGACCTACATTCAAAGATTCATACACACTTGCGAGCATAATGTTAATTGAGGCTCCTAAATCGTACATGGCGTATCTTATACCCATATCACTGATCATAATATGGATTGTGAAAACTCCCTTATCTTTACATTTCAGTGGCACTTTCCTCTAAATTGCTACCGAAACAATTTCACTCATATTCACCTATTGAAAGTCAATTAATTTACATTTATTGGTGCACAAGTCTTTGAGAAATTTGGCATACCTAGGTACCTGTCTTATGGCCTCAAGCAACAAAATATTGACCTGTACTTTATGGAAGGTCTCTAAAATTTCCTTCTACTCCTTTTCTCATTTGATCTTTTCCAATCGCTCAGGAAATGGGCAATGATTAATCACAGGCTAGATTGCCTTCTCATGGTCTTTCGCTTCCTCCTCTTGCTCTCCTTTCTCTGCTTCCTTTCTACCATCAATTCCCATCTCCTTCTCTTCATGGGCTTTTGGCTTTTTTCCAGCTGCTTCAGGAAATGTTCGGCCACTCATTAATGTCATAGCATTGACACTCTCTCTGGAGTTAACTTCTGCCTACAATGGAAGTTTTCCTTGTGACTCAATTCTGCTTAAAACTGTAGCCATCTGAGACATTTGATTCTATATTTTCTATATCTTGGTGTCTATATTTTGTTGATTTTGAGTCATAGTTTGCTAGAATTGCTAAACATCCTGCTAAAAAGCATGAACATTAGTTGCCAAATATTTCACAACATCTTCTAGAGACATAGCTGGAGGCTTTTGTTGGTTTGGTTTCTGCTGAAAATTTATCTATTGATTTCCATAATGCAGGTTGGGATGGTCTCGCCAACTTGGGTTGTATATCTTAGAAAACGGGTCATATTTCCTTTGGGGTGGCCCTGGAAATCCTCCAACAGCATTTGCTTGCTCCTTAGTTCCCTCCTCTTGAACTGAGGGGCATTGATTAGTTGTATGGTCTATTTGGGAATAGATTCCATAAGCTCTTGCTGGTTTCATGTTAGTCGCAAGTTCCTGCACAACAGATGTGAGCTGTTTAATTTGATTTTCAAGGCTGGAAACATTTACCTCATGGACCTTCCTAAGTTGTTCTCTTTCGATGCTAAAGGACTGGGCATTAACAGCCATTATATCAATCAAATTACAAGCTTCCTGAGGTGTCTTGTTCACTATAGCTCCTCCACTCACAGCATCCATCATCTTCCTTTCTATTGGTAATAATCCCTCATAAATATATTGTATCAGATTCTGCTCTGTGATCCCGTGTTGTAGGCATGACACACACATTCTTTTGAAATGTTCCCAATAGTCATGAAGATTCTCCATGTCTTTCTACCGAATGGAATATATATCTTGCCTGATTTAGGAAGCTCTATTGGCTGGGAAAAATTTATCCAGAAATAATCTAGCCATCTCATTCCATGTTGTGACAGTTCCTGAGGGCACATAATTGAGCCAATCTTTGGCAGCATCTGCAAGAGAAAAGGGAAAAGCTCTAAGTTTATTATGTTCAAGGTTTACACCTTACGGCTTCATCCCTGTATAAACAATATGAAATTCTTTCAGGTGTTTGTATAGATCTTCATTCTCTAACCCCTGAAAGTAAGTAGTAGCTGTATGAGTCCAGATTGAAGTTCAAGGGGTCTTGTTATGTCCTCATAAGTGATACAAAGTAGGGACTGGTCTATGGGTGCAGCGACCATTTGTCTGAGAGTTTGTTCATTGTTTATGGCCATAACAGCTCCATTATAGCTCTCGCTATCAGAGTTGTCACTGGCTGTTTCCTTGTGGGCACAAGAACTCTCTGAAACTGAGGCAGATTTTCTAAGTTTCGCCTCTTTTCTCAATCTTTTTTCAGTTTTCTCGATTTCTTGTGAAAGCTAAGATTACCTGCAGAAGATTGAGTCATAAACAAAGAATTAAGAAAATGTTAATTACCGTCCCCGACAACGATGCTAAAATTTGATCGGTTGTTGCTTCCATCAAATTAATTCCTTATAAACCACACGTTGGAATTATGATTTTGTAGCAGTGGAAATAAGGGTCGAATTCCACAAAGACAGTTTCAACTCACTTAATTCTTTGCATTTAAAAAAATAAACTAGGTGAATCAGAAAGTAATTAAAACAAACGAAGAAACAAATAAAATAAATTAGAGAAAATCAATAAAAAGTAATTCTCCCAACCAAATGCATCAAGTATTCATTAACTGAATATGATCACTGATTCATTAATAGTCCAAAGGCAATAATGGCACTAAGCCGGTTATAATTTATCGAGCAAGTCTCGCACGTCCCAATCTTCCCTTATTTGTAAGATGCTATGAAACAAGCTCTATGAAATGCCTCTAATCCCAGGATAGACAAGGTGGAAATAGATTCTCACAAGTCATCCCAAAATTGCATTAGCAATTAGGAAGACCCAACTCTAGTTAACAGTTGCAACCTAGCATCCCTTATGTTCAAACTAGATCCTCTAACCCACAGAAGTACTACCGCATGTTGTAACAAGGATAGCATCCTACTTTACCACTTCTGTCACGTCCGCACGCACACAACTTGAGCATTTCATTATGCATTTTATAATCTTTGATTTATTCATTGATTGAGTCAGACATTATGGTGATGTTAGAATGCTTGATTAAAATTTTGTTTGATACGGTAATTATTAATTAGGTGAGTTGTTACATATTTGCGATTTTAAGTTTATGAACATAGATGTTGAATGTGTTATTGGTGATTAGGAGTTATATGATGAATGCAGCATATTATAATTTATAGAATCATTGCAATTAATTTAACATGTTGATATGTTGGCTAATTTGAAAGTGTTGTAAATTTTATTAATTATCGGAACGTACGTATGATTATTAGATTTTAGTTGGAGGAATTAAGAAGATATTTGACAAATTTTATTTAATTGATTATTAATATTAATTATGACATTGGAATTGGGAGAGAATTATTATTATTATTATTATATAATTTGTTAGTTATAGATAATTATATATAAAAATTTATATATATTATAATATGTTATTATATGTTTGTAGGCATAGGTTATTTATATATATTTATAGAATATAATATTAGGGGTACTTGGCATGTAGACATGAGGGTTTATTACATAGTATTTAATTTATAATTATTTATGGGATGTCTTGGTTTTAATGTTAATTAAATTATTGTTTTGGGGGAGTGAGGGGACGTTTTCCATGCAACCAAAGGGGGGAGTCCTTATTGCATATTCGGTAGGCATTTTTCTTTTTGCTAGCTATATGTTCTTGGGTCTCAGCTACTCTTTTCTTCTTCTTCCAAAGGGAAGAGTTTTACTTGTACCATTACCAATTGTAGTGTTATTTTGAGGTTTGGTGGAGAAGATTTATCTTGCGGCATTAGAGTGTAGATTGCGTGTAGGGAAGGACTGCTCTTTCATCGCATACATTCTTCTTTGTCCACCATTTTTGCTGTTCTTTTGAGTGTTGTTGCTTGTCTTGATTGTATGATTATGTCAGATTAATGAAGAATATAGATGCCAATAATTCATTCCCTTCTCGTAAGGTAAGTGCACATGTTGGTGTTTTGTGGAACTTGATTTGCATGTTAAATCTGGGTTCTTCTTCTCTCTTTGCGGGTTACATATTTCTTATTTTGGATATAGTTATGGTTGTTACAGCAGGGATGTCACATCTTTTACCCACGTAGACATGCTCCCGTAGAATGTCTATTAACTTTCTCTTCTAGAAAGTCAACAAACATCCTACAAGGGATTTGCGTACATTTTTTTTTT
>CANYBF012493733.1:0-10049 GCA_948192965.1 Dalechampia spathulata | reverse complement strand
TCCTATCTTTTTCCCCCCAATCTTCTGCAGATTCATGCTTTAAATGGCTCATAATTGAGTGGTCACGATCGTGACTTTGAATGTCACGATCGTGACTTTCTTTCTTGAGTGTACTCGGGCTTCAAACCTTCTGTCACGATCATGACTTTGAATGTCACGATCGTGACTTGACTTTGTGGCTCTTCCCTATTGATTTGGCTTCTGTCACGATCGTGACTTTGAATGTCACGATCGTGACTTGACTTGGTGGCTTTCTCCTGGCTTTCTTCTTTTGGCTTCTGTCATGATCGTGACTTAGGAAGTGTTCATCTTTGCTTCTTTCTATCACGATCGTGACTTTGAATGTCACGATCGTGACTTGCTCCTTGAAGTCCCAAAATGCTTCATTTTGCTTCCATTGCTTCTCTATTACTACACACTTCACAAACACATCAAATTCTACTACTTTTAAAGCATAAATGTAACAAAACAAGCATCAAATAACAATTAAACATAGAAATTGGCATACATCAATGAGTAGCTGCCATTCACCTTATGGGGTTATAGAACCACTATAAGGAGTCCCACGGGTGCCACCCCCTATTCCTTGGTTTACGGGACAGAAGCCCTATTGCCAATTGAAGCAGAGCTAAAATCACTTCATGTCGTTCTGGAATCGCAGCTGCCAGAAGCTGAGTGGAAAAGGGCCAGGTATGAGCAACTGGTCACCATTGATGAGAAACAGCTAAAGTCTCTCTATCGTATACAGCTTTACAAAAAGCGCATGGCCAATGCATTCAAAAAGAAAGTTAAACCTGTAGCCATACAAGAAGGAGATCTAGTCTTGAAGCAGGTCAGACTAGCTATTCGTGATCCTCGTGGAAAATTCAGACCCAACTGGGAAGGCCCATTCCTAGTTAAGAAGATCCTCTCCAAAGGCGTTGTTCGTATCTCAGATTTGGAAGGTAACGAATTCTCAGAACTTGTCAACCTCGACCAGCTGAAGAAATACTTTATCTAGAGCAAAGGGTTAAAAAAATGAAGAGCAAAATTAAGATAAAAGCTTGGTGAACTGAAAACCTACATAGGTGGTTCACATAAAAGTTAAGGCAAAAGAAAATTTGCTCGATGAGTTGAAAATCCGCTCGGACAACTTATTCAAAAGTTAGAGCTCTTAAGAGACAAAAAGGAGAGCATTAAAATAGTTGATCAAAAAATCTCGCACGAGGCTGGTCAATAATAGAGGTTGAGTCTGATGCGCGTCTGGAACTTCTGTGTTGGTTTTAACATTTTTATGTAAATGTTTTAATCTCATTAATGCAAATGGAACGCATGTTCATAAACTTAGCCTTAAGTAATACTAGTTGCAAACACAAAGCATTATATCCTTTATTATATATTATTGCTTAACAATATTTTATAGTACAGGATTCAAGCTTGGCACAGCACTCACAACTTATACTCATCATCAGTGGCAAGTGCAGCTCCGGGAATCTCCACCAGTACTATCCGGCGGTGAGGCCAAGTCCTCTCCACATGCTCCACGAAGTGAGGCACCAGCTTGCCTCCCTCAAACTCTGTCACCTGAGGTATGGCCTGCCGCTGACTGTATTGATGACAGATCCTAGCAGGACTGTAGTGCATACAACGCCAGGGGCAGCTCCATCTGATCTCGCTCTCAGGTCAAGTCCCCATCCATTCAATCCAGCCTTGGAATGACATTATCCTTATCTCGTTAAAGGCATAGCCCCTTCACATGTGGCTATGAGGAAGGTATCTCTGTGGGTCCCCTGCTGGCAGCGCCAGGATGCTAAGCTTCTCTTGAAGCCAAATCTGTAATATAAAAGAAAATAAAAATAAAAGCTCGTTAAGTTGAAAACCTTGCAAAAGGTTGCTGAGGCAAAAGTAAGAGTGACCTGTTGAGCTGAAAACCCAAAAAGGGCAGCTCAGGCAAAAATTAGGGTCTGAAACAAAAGCAAAAGCCCGATGAGCCGAAAACCTTACAAAAGGCGACTCATGCAAAAGTTAGGGTAAAAATATAAAATTTTCTAAGATGAAAACTTGCAAAGGCGACTTAGAATTCTCACCTATAGAAGAAGCAGACTGCCACTGAAGCGCTCAGACCGTCCATGCTTCACCTTATCTAAACCAAGGACTGTCTCTGCTACAATCATCGGGAAAGGGGTCCGACCCTCTATAACCTGGTCTACCACAGGCCCGATCAGCAAATCTCTGTGGCCGGATGGATCGACAAACAGGAACTGCGCCAACAGTCCAAATCCAGCCACCCTCAGCCATGATGGGTCTCCTACAGATTTCTGACTGCATAGTCAGAAAAGGGCAACAAGATTTACAAAGCCATCTGTAGTCAAAATATATCTCACCTCTAGCGGACTAACATCGAAAGCCCTGATTAGATATGAGAACGCATCTCCAACAGGCGTCAGCACTGTCAGCATAGCTGTTATGCTACAGGTAACCCCGAGGACGGCAGCAAACTCCTCATACATCGGACATAACTCTACATGCCCGAATCGGAATACGTGAACTACCAGATCCCAAAACTGCACAACAGCGTGCAGAAAAGCATGATTAATTGAGACTTGTTGGAAAGTTCTCAAATATTGGAGCCCGATCTCGCCCAATTGACTCCACTCATTATTTCCCCAACGGCGGGAGAGAGAGCGAAAGGCAAACAGTGATTGCTGAGTCATTGTATATCTTACTTCTACAAGGAAGAATAAATGAGTTATGTTAAGCCAATGAACATACAAGCATGGTGTATTTATAAGCAGCAAATAGCATTGGATTCCATTACCAAATGTAAAAACACACAGTACAAATAGCCCTGACGTACTAGGCACGCAATTGCCAGTCTGTAACGCATTCCCTTTTTCTAGTACAGAAGCTACAGATTTCTGATGACATGCATATGGAAGCCTGACATCACATCGCCTCTATGCATCATCTTCCCCAGAGCAATCATCCTCAGGACTGGGACTGTCCATAACATCAATGTTGTAGTGCTCCAGACGCGCCGTCAGCCGTGCAATCTCTCGGTCCCTCTCCTCGCGCTCCACTTGCCTACTGGACTGCAAACATAAGCATATAGGCATATAACTCATACATCCATGCATACTCATGCATTTGCATTTCATAACAGATGCTCACCTGGACATCCAACATCTCAGATGAATGGTAGCGGCGCAACCCTATCAGTAACCTCGAAGCGTTTGCTATGGCATCTCGACGCACCTGCAATATCAAAATATATATCAGGCCACTGAAATCAAAGACACATCAGAACATGTATACTCACATGGGTCGTGTTTGGAGGATCAAACTCAATCTCGCTCCTTACTGGCACCGAGAAGGAAGTTTCATAATGACGCCTAGTTACATCATATGTAAAAATCAAGGGGCTCTGTGGCCATATCAGCTCACCCTCTATAAAATCCACCGGCCGTCCATACCCTTGGGGCACCTCCGGAGTGGCTGACATCGTTGTCATTGGAACCGCATCAGCTCCAAAATCGTGAGATCTTTTTTAGGCACCATTGCCTCGAGAACTGCCTACAGCTGGTGAACCCTGACGCCCACCTCTACCACGGGGAACATCAGGTCTGACTCCGGACCTGCCAACTCTATCATGCTGACCACAGCGTGTAAAGAGTTCCACATGTCCTAGCAATCTCAGCTGGATAAAGATCGGATAATCCACTGGCGACTCTGACAAACGCTCCCGCCCGGGCATACCAGTCAGCCCGGTAATCACCTCTGGGTCTGTATCAGTACACGAAGCCCAAAACATCACACGTGGTGGGGGAGCAGGCTCCATGCAACTCTCAGACCCTAACTGCCAATCTATCACTCACTCTCCGAGATAGAAAAGTCTACCTTCAGGACACTCCAGTAACATGTGTTGCTCATCTTTGCACATCAAACTGGTCAAGTACCCTGGCCTCGGATACATATTGTCCCAGGGATAAGGACGCACTTGTTCCAAGAACAACGAGTAAATAAGAACCTGCCCAGGTATTTCTTAAACCAGTTCAATCCAATTTAATGTTGATTAAATTGTTTCTTCTTACTTGATCCCAGGTTAAGTTGTTGAGGTGCTCCCTCAACTCATCCATTATGTAATCCAGTCTTCAACGTGGTGTGCTCCACGCTTGCAGACAGGGAAACCCAAGCGGCAATCCTTGTGGGACCTCGGGCTCTGGCTGTAGCCCAAATTCATATGCCATAACCTGTAAAGTCAGCACATACAGTCAGCAAGACTCAAACAAACGCTACAATGACAGAATCAACAAAATTCTGCTTACCTCCACAACCTGCTAGCAACCAATAAAGCGGTCTTTGCAATACCAGCTATAAAAATCCAAGCCCTGCATTAAATGGGCTAGTCCGGCACTACCCCAATCATACTGCCAGATAGTATCCAAATCATGAAGGGCCCACAATATAGACATATGAACGCTGTTCCTGGAATCATTGAATAAGGTACACCCCAGTGCATACATAAGGAAGCTACGAGTGTACTGTTCCACAGAGATGGTCCTACCCAGTCTCTCTGCCAGAACTGCCTCCCGAAGGTAATCATAGGAAATATTGCGCCCACCTCTCACGTTAGGGGACACGCCCAGCAGAGTAAAAATGGCATTGTACGCCCAACGGGGAAATGTCAGCCTGGCATCCAATGGAAGGGGCAACCCAGCGCACTCTAGCCCCGTAATCCCGGCAAAAATGCTCGGGGTGATAGCGATCTCACCCACAAGCAGATGAAAGGTATGAGTGGAATCCATCCACCGCTCAATCATGGTAGTAATGACATATCTATTACTCCTCTATTCTGCATTGACAAAGCAAGAAATGTATGGACCAAAACAACTCTGGTCCACTCTGGCGCGTATCTCTTGAGGTAACACAAGGTACCATTCACTGATTCCTCAAATACTGCCAGTCCCGACGACTGTCCACTCTCTTTGCAAATTACAGAATCCAGGTTAGTTTCAGACTAACTTACAGAATGGATACAAAGGCTCTGAGCTCCTCCTATCTACCCTAAATGCCCTTATTCATGCCTAAAATGCATAATCTCATGAAAAACGGCCGAAAAATGCATGTTTTGGCCCATTTTCCACTGCCATGTGCGCCACACATGCAAAATCCGCTCAAAAAATGTCATTTTTCACAAAACCAACATGGTAACCACTCGCCTACCTAAGCCTAACATTTGCCTAATACAAAATTATAGCCAAACATGAGCCTAAACACATCAAAACAAGCCTAAAACTCAACTTTGAAAAAAATCAAAAAGCTGAAAAATCGAGACGAGTCACCGAAAACTCACCTTCTCGGGAGGAGCTTGGGACCGATGGGAGTCTATAGCAAAGGTCTCTGCAATTGGGTCACCAAAACGAGCCCCAAAATAGCTGTGACGAGTCATGTGCTCGGTTAAAGAGTAGCTCGGGACAAATTCAAGTTTCCCGGAGGTCGATCGCACCTTAATTCCTGCCATTTCCACTAAAATGCTAAATTTTCAACTTGGGAGTTGAGAGAAAATTGAGTTTTGGGAGAGGAATGAAGTGATTTTTGAATTGGTGGCCTGGATATATAAATATTCTAAGGGATGTGTGCCATACATTGTGGAATGTGCACCGCACATTGAAAATTTTGCTAACATGTGCCTGGCATTGTGCACCTCTGCTAATGTGTGCCACCCTCCCACTAAAATGCACATGAAGAATTAGGCCTATGGTAAAAATTTTAGAATTTTTCGAGGTCGTTTGCCCCTCCAAAACTCAATTTTCATGAGTCGCTGAAAAATCCAAAAATTCAGTCAGAATGCAGCAGACTGATACTCAAAAATTCAGGTATTTTTCCTGGACCGTTTCAATACCAATTTCACAGATAAATTGTTTTCCTATGCATGGCAAAGGTAGAAAATTGATCCAAAAGACGATCAAAAGTAGTCAAACCTTTGACTTCTGGTCAAGCTGTTGACCAGATGGTGTTGCATTCCGACAAAGGGTCCCAAATGCAGGCTTTGGAGACAGACAACACTTATTTGATGGCACGAGAACAAGATCTGACGGTTGATCACCCAGACCCAGCAAAAGGTCACCTCTGGTTCCGCTGTAGAACCACTCGATCTAGCAAAGATCACCAAGTCAAGCCCTTGGCAACTAAATCCTAGCGCATAGGCATCTGAATGCTGACTTTAGATGAATTACTCGCAAAGAAACCATCAGTCTTGCAGTGACCACCGACCAGCCCTTATCAGAGTAGCCTGGACGTCGGGCCCCCAGTAATGGAACTAGGGTACCTGTACTGGTCAAAACCGTCAACCAAAAATGTTAGAGACCCAACAGAGGATCCTGGAAACTGTTTCAAAGATATCTAACATTTATTTGATGGTGCGAGAATAGACCCAGCAGATGGTTAACCAGGTCCTGCAGTTGACCATGATCCAGCAGTGACTGTAGAATTGGGATTTTCATATCAGCATTAGTCTTCCAGCCCGAGCGCCGGGCTCCCAATGATAGGATTAGGATCTAAGCCTCAATGCGAGCACCTCTGCGAGTCAGGTACGCTTCCTACTCCTTGTGAAAAGTCATGTTATGATCAGACCATATTTTGACGACTTACACACGTGTTGCCTCAAAATAATTCTGATCAGGGGGCAAACTGTTGACCCTGACTTTTCACCATTGTATAATTTTGGGTTTTCATTGAATCGGCTAGGACTTAGGCTCTGGTATCAATCCCAATTATACATATAGGCCTCTATGTCTTTCCCTGTGTGTTCTGGTGCACAAAACATCTTAGAACTGGTGGGTCCCACCATGGCGCCTGGCAGGACCCGTCGCGTATTCTGAGTATCATGTGCATGCAGAACACTCTTCCCTATTGCTTACATAAGGTAAATCACTTGTAATGCAAAGTATTGCATTTCTGGCCCTGGGCACTATTCACCATGAATAATGCATAGGTGGGGCCCACCAGATAAAAGCAGGGCCCACGGCCCCTAAAAAACCTATTCTGTGTGTTCTGTACTAACAAAATACATTTCCCAGTTGCCTTACGCAAGGCACAGCGCTTGGCATCGAAAATGCCATCTCCCTGGCCAAATATGCTGTGGGGCCCACCAAGGGCATTAGTAGGGCTCGCTGCCCCTATTAGCCTATTCTGTGTATTCTATACTTACAGAATACATTTCATACCTGCCTACGCGTGGTAGGATATACATAATGCAAAATATTGCATTTTGAACCTAAGTTACTATTCACTATGAATATTACGTAGGCGGGGCCTGCTTTCCCCAATTAGCCTATTTTCGGTATTCTGTACTTACAGAATGCATTCTATTACTACCTTACACAAGGCATACCCCGTGGCATCCCGAATGCCGTATTTCTGGGCTCATTGAGCTGTCGAGCCCGCTAAACACCAGTGGGGCCCGCTTCCCACTATAGTCCCTTTTTGATGTATTCTGTAAGCACAGAATACATCCTCTCTACTGCCTTACTTAAGGTAAAATGTTTGGCATGCTATTTGCCACTTTCCAGGCCCTCTTATGCCGTGGGGCCCATAAGGGTATTATTCATCATGAATAGTACCCAGGCGGTCCCACTGTCCAAATTCACCACTCTATGTGTTCTCAACGTACAGAACACATTTCCACTGATATCTACATGAAAAACGACCTTCTAGCATGCTAAATGCCATTTTGGGCCGAAACTGGGTCGCAAACCCTAAATTTGGCCCATTAGCGAAAACTAGGTGTTCGGGTATGAATTTGAGAAAATTTATAACTGCAAAGTTTCTTGGAATGTCGATTACACTTCGGTTGACATATGGGTCACATCCCATTCAGCCGGTATTGAGCGATGCGCATCACGATGTGTGTAGCACATCATATGAAGCGCATCGCACATTGCATAGTAACCTCATAAAAACACGTTTGGTCGTGAGCCTTCTCGGGACCAAATTTGGAAAAACTTTCTTCTACAAAGTTGTTCCTTACATCAAATAACACTTATATGCTTCGAGCGTATCCGGAAGCAACCACAATGCGCCCCACGCGTCGGGACAAAAGTGATGTACTGCGCGCATCACATGATTTGCGCAGCACATTGGTGATGTGAGGAGCACATCACATGATATGTGGCGCACATCTCTTCAAAAATTTTCAAATCCGGGCAAAAATTATAAAATTGCCACACCCAAAAAATTGCTCTATAAATATAGAGCTTGGGGTCTGTAAAATGGATCCCGAATTTGCTCAAAAGAGCAACCAAAACTCTGCCAAAATCACTCCATAATTAATTAGGCCCTTAATTAATTAAATTTCTTAGATTTAGAGACTAAACTTGCTTAGTTAGGCTCCCTAAGCATGGAAAGAAGCAAGATCAAGAAGAAAATCTGGCCGGAATAAGGTAAAATCCCCCTCTTTTCTTTAATCTTTTTTGCTTCTATTACTATTTACTGGGGGATGTGCTGCGCACATCACCTCATGTGCACCACACACAGGCTATGTGTGGCCCACATGGGGTCATGTACTACACACATCACCCCAAAATTTTCCAGAAAATGCTATTTTTCTCCCATTTTCACTTGGTTTTTTGCCCGATCTGGCTATTTCAGTGATGTTTAAGGCTTCCTCATGCCTTAAATGTCCTGGATCTGCCAAATACTTGCCGGATTTTAAATAATTTTAGCTTTAAAATTATTTTTCTTGACTTGGATGCAAATCCATGAAGCAAAACCCATTTTCAGGTCCGATCTACCTAGATCGGGGTTGGATCTAGGGTTTCTGCTGAAAAATTTTCAGTTTTCCTTCTAGTTTCTCTGCCATGTGCGCCATACATATACCCATGTGTGCCACACACAGTCAATGTGTGGCACACATTGGTTATGTGCGGCACACATTCGCTTCGATTTTCACAGAAAAACCTAGTTTTCGCCCGAACCGCTTTTGAACCACTTCGGTTTTGAATTTTCTAGTGACTCCAGTAGCCAAATCGTGCACTTGGGGTTCTGGATCTATCATAAATTATCCAGATCTACTTCATTTTAGCCTTAAAATTAATTATTTCAATTAATTGCTTAATTAATTGTTTGGTTTAATGAACCGGAGGCCGATTCGTGCTCAAAATGAGGTACTATCTTCATTAAAGTTGCTTGATTTTATCTGTAGTTTATTTTTGTACTGACAGATTTAATTTTCATGCAGATTGGCCTATGATGTGCCCCACACATCATGGGATGTGCGCCACACACAGTCAATGTGTGGCGCACATCACGTGATGCGTAGCGCACATCCCTCGCAAATTTTTCAAAAAACCATATTTCGGGCAATATTTTGACGTATCCAGTGGTATTTGAGTTTCACAGTAGCTCAAGTATTCTGGAAAAGTCATAAAATAATTTTTACATAATTAATTTTGGCCCCAAAATTAATTTTTACGATAAAATGCAATTTTTACTCGTATAAATGTAGTTTTTAATAGGATTGGTTTTAATTGGTCATAGGGCTATCTCCAAAAATTATGTGTGACAATAGTCCTCCCAATTAAATTTGCCATGATCAAATAAAAATAATTTTGCTTAAAATTATTTTATTTAAGATGAATTTTCATGATTCGACTCGTGTTTGTTATTTCAATTATTGCTTAATAATTGTTGGATTTTGACTCTTGGTTCGTACTTTTAAATGGTATTGGACTAGTCAATTAAATCCAAAATTCATTTGCTACTAGTGAATTTATTTGTTTATTTTACATATTAATCCATCGTGCATTTTGGATCATGCAATTCGAGTGGAGGGAGGGGTATTACTTAATACCCGGAAAGTTTTGTATACAAGGAATATTTGTAATAGGGTAGAATTATTTATTTGGTCTGTAATAATTCCCCCTGCCTCGTCTGTATCCCCTAATTTCCTCGATCCCTTTCCCGGCCTTTTATTATTTTTATTTGTGGATGATTTATATTTGCCTAAATATTTATGTCATTCATGTCACATGCCATGTCACATGACACATGCACACACTACTATGCATGCC
>CANYBF012493410.1:0-12244 GCA_948192965.1 Dalechampia spathulata | reverse complement strand
ATTTATTTCCTTTCATAATATTCTAAATATAAATTAACCATCAATCATCATCATAATAACATAATAACATTTTAATGAATAATATATTCATCATGTATTTTCTCTATAATCATGAACTTTAATTATCAACCTTATTAATTATTTTGAATTATCATTTATTGTAAATCATACTTTATAGAATTTATTTTAAATTTAACTTCAATCATTCATATTTATAATATAATAAAACATGAAATAAAACATGTTATCACGTGTTAATTATCAAGGTAAGTCAATACTTACCTGCCGATCCATTACTAAGGCATCAGCAAATAAATAGCACAAACCTGTTTTTCCTTTCCTTATTTTGATTCCCCGATGGAAAGCATTGATTTCCCTCTGAACCATATAAATCATATATTAATATTCATCTTTAATTAATAAGTTTAATTCTATCATTAATCATTTATTATTCACATTTGAAAACACATACCACTGTATAACAGTCAATTACTTATCAATTTATAACACTTACTTATCATAACATCAATTAGGAAAAATCATATTATCATTTACATTTATATCACTATTTATATTAACCATATTTGATATCATATAATTTAATTCAATTTACAACATGTACATGATATCAATTTAATATGGACTTCTCACTATTGAAACTATACTTATTAAATTTTTCCCATTATTATATTTATGACTCCTTTCATCAATTTAATCATTACTTATTAAAACCCATAATCTTGTATAGACTATATCCTTATCTCATTCCTTATTATTAATAAAACTTATATTCTATTTAAATTCATATGGTATTATAAAATAATACTCAATTACATTTAACATTTCAAAGCATTAGACTTATCTTAGTCTCTTAATAATTACTTAACATATCCTCTTCTAACTTCTTTTAACTTACCTTGTTAATTTCATCCTTACTTATCGCATTAATTACTAATCCAATAAACTCATATTATTTTAAAGGTATGTTAATTAAATTTAATTCCATAACATCTTATATATATTTATTTAAAACTTATTCAATATTATATAACTCATTGCAAATCATATAATTATCATCATATATCTTCTTATACTTATCCCTTTAATACCATTGTTATTTAATCATTTAAATAACCAAATTCAAAAGATTTATAATAATATTCACATGTCTTATTATACTTATTCAAACATTCATTTCATATGTATATCCATATATCATACACCCACTTGACATTTCACTTCATTAAGTCACTTTTATTTAATCATGCTATATATCTTAACTTATTCAATAGAATATTCAATTCATATAAACCATTCATACCATATATCTTTAATATACTTAATGTCTAATCAAATCATATAATTTTGGTCATTAATAAACCATATACCAACACTTCATATACATCATTATTATCTTTCATTATTATTAACTTAAATAAATTCTATGTCAATTATTTCATACCTTTAATTAATCATCTCCTTTAATCAATTATTGCCAATTTTATACAAATCATTTTATACCATAATTAACTCAATATTCTTTTAATGAATATGTAATATACTTAATAATTTAATCATTTATGCTATCTTACATCACATGACCATATACATCAATTATTCTCCACTTATCATATTTTATTTATTAATCAATTAAGCTTTTAACCTTATTATGGCCACTTACTCCATTATTACTCCACTTAATATATTTAATTAATTATTTAATCCATAGTTATTAAACATGCCAAATACCCCTTTTAAACACTAAAATACTTCCATTTTTACTTTAAATTTAAATCAATAAAGATATTCATATATACTTATAAACATTATTTATAACTTTTAATCATAAAACTTAATATTAAGATTAAATCATAATTCATCAATTAATCATCTTTTAACTTGAATTTTTATGACTTTTTAAGTGTTTATCAAATGATTTCATCAATTTCCTTTTAACATGCAAGAAGATTAATCAACCATGCACACAATCATCAAGGTAATTTGGCCAAGCAAGGAAAAACACCAACACAACACACACACACACCACAATCCACTATATTCTCTTCCTCTTTACATCCATCACTTACAAAACATCAAAATAAAGCTAAACCTAAAGATCTAACATTAAAACAATTTGGCAAGGCATATAATCACTCAAAACCATTCGGCCATATCATCAAATAAACTCAAACATTTCAGCCAAAGCATGAATAAGTTCAAAAATGCATAGATCTTAAAGATCCAATACTAAATCAAGCTCACCTTGAAGAAAATAGCAAAAAAAAAAAAGGAACTCTATGTTGACTTTCCCATGATCTTACCCTGATCTAATAAGGATCTCCACATCTTAACATATTTTAAACTTACCAAGCTTCATTTCTCATCACCATAAGCATGCATGAACATCAATGAAGATTCGATCAAAGGACACAAATGTTAGAAGCTAATATGTTGCATTTTTATTAAGAACTCATGAATCTAATGATTTTCGACCTTAGAACTTGAAGAAAAGAAAGATATATATTTTGGCCTTTACATAAACAAGGGATAAATGAAGGTATTTCGGCCAAGACATAAAGTATACATATAGATTTAATCATATACTTGGAGTTTTAAGAGAAAAGAAGAAGGGAAGCTTGCAGTTTTGGATTTTTATGTTGGAATGCTTTTGTTTTCTTCAAGACAAGGTAGAAAATGAAGTTGTTTCACCAAATCTTGCACTAATCATGTAGTTATAACTTTAGACTTTAGGTTTGAAAAGAAATCATGAAGGAAATGAAGTATATTTTTGGTTTCTAAAGGAAAGAACATGAAGAACATGTAAGAAAAGTGTAAGAAAAAGAAAGAAATGAAGAAAGAGGAGGAGTGTATTCGGTCATGGAGGAAAAGAAGGCAATGAATGAATGAATTAAGTGGAAAATAACCTTAAAAATCGTATAGAAAAGTATCCCCACTTAGGGCAATTGCATTCTAGCTAAAACTCACCTTACCACACTTGATTATAGCCCTTAAGTCATACCAGTACATATTTTTATATGTATACCATTCAAATTCCTCCAATCATATCCTTCCACATGTCTTTAATACCCTCTAAATACCTTTAAATACTTTATTTATACATTAAATTTCATTCCCATTTTTTTCCACTAACATCAAATACCAATATTATAATACTTTCTCTTTCCTTCTTACACTCCACTATCACCAATACCCATGCCTCTTTTTCAATTCCCCATACTCTTAATATTTTATTCATCCACTAACACATTCCTCCATACCAAATAAAATATATTATTTTCAAATCCACTCATATAATAATATCCATATAATTATTTTTATTTTTATTTACCTTCTTACATTTACATTATTTATTTCATTTCTTATTTATTTTCTCCTTTTCATATTATATATATATCTTATATAATATTTTATTCCATCCAATCATCTTTATACATTATAATAATACCACACTATACTATACTTATACATCTCTCATACTTATACAAATACATTCCATTATACTTATCTTATACATTCCAAGATACATTAAATCCATATATAAATATATACATCATAATTGCATTAATTTATTATAAAATTTCCCTTAATTATTTTTAATTATGATATCATATATACTCTTAATATATTTAATTTCATCTAAATTTCTATTTTCTCACATTTTACATACATACATATATTTTAATATATGAATGCATGTACGTTCAGTAAATTGTTTATTTCTTTATCTCATTTATTTATACCTTTTCTTAATTTATACATAATTATTAAATTATGTATTCTCATTATACATTTATCCTTTATCTTAATTCTTCATATTTTTATATTTACATACGTACATACACTATCATGCACAATTGTATGTACGTCCAATTGTTTATCATATTTAAATACACATAAATATTTTAAGTGTATTTGACATAATATTTCTTCAAATTTTCATCATCTAGACAATCTGCTAATTATATTTTTATCATTATCATAACATTTATCAATTATCACATTATTGATGTTCTAAAACACACATTTTCTATAATTCTATTTCATCTTCTAAAATATGATCGTATAAAAAGCAATTCACATTACTCAAAACATTAATGCAATGTGTACTAAAAATGAGGATGTAACACTTCAAGTCTCTATACATCTTAGTACCTCCTGGATGGTACGAATACAAACTGTTATGGGCTTCATCAAGATCTGTCTCTTCAGTTCTTCATCTACTGGAACATAAATATGGTTCTTGTATCTCAGTAACCCTTCAGAATCTAAAATGAAAACATTTTGATTACCCATCTAAATTTTCCCTAATTGCTTCTGATATTCAGCATCATTCTTAACAGCTTCTTTAATACAGTCAAGCAATAAAGGTTTCACTTATAACTACAGTTCTATAAGGATATAATCTAGTTGCACTGTCAATATAGCATTCAATCGTCAAATCTCTTGTACTAACATCATTAGCGACTATTGCAATGAAGCAAATATCTTCTAGCTTAGTGCATTAGCTACCAAATTAGCTTTCCCTAGATGATAATCTATGATGCAATCATAGTCCTTAATTAGTTCCATCTATTGCCTTTGTCTCAAATTCAGCTCCTTCTGTGTTTCCAGATACTTCAAACTCCTGTGATCCGTATATATATAACATTTTTTGACATATAAGTAATATCTCCAAATCTTCAATGCGAACATAATAGTAGCCAATTCTAGATTCCATTCATGTGGTCTAAGCTTTCTAGAAGCATAAGCAATCACCTTCCATTCTTACATCAAAACGCAACCCAAACCATTCAGTGAAGCATCACTGTAAACAACATACTTCTTCCCTGGTGTAGACAAAACCAACACTGGTGCTTGGGTCAAACACTACTTCAGTCGATCAAAACTCTTTTGACATTTCTCTATCCACTTGAATGGTACGTCTTTCCATAGAAGCCTAGTCAGAGGTATAGCAATCATAGAAAATCCTTTTACAAATCTTCGGTAGTATCCTGCTAAACCTAGAAAACTATGTACCTCAGTAACAGATTTTGATACCTGCCAATTCATAACAGCTTCTATCTTACTAGGATCAACCGTAACACCTTCAGCTAAAATCACATGTCCCAAAAAGCAAACCTGATCTAACCAGAAAGCACATTTTGATAATTTTCCATATAGTTGCTTGTTTCTCATCAATTGTAGGACTAGTCATAAGTATTGATCATGCTCTTTTCAATCTTGAGAGTATGTCAAAATATCATCAATGAAGACCATAATAAACTGATCTAGATACTTTTTGAAAACTGTATTCATCAGAGCCATAAATGCAACCGATGCATTAGTCAATCCAAAAGGCATAACCAAAAATTCATAATGCCCATATCTCATACGAAAAGCAGTCTTTAGAATACTATTCTCCTAAATTCTCAATTGATGATAGCCGAATCTCATATCAATCCTAGAAAATAAAGCCACTCCTTTCAACTAATCAAATAAATCATCAATATGGGGTAAAGGATAACAATTCTTAATGGTTACCTTGTTCAATTACCAATAATTAATACACATTCGCATAGACCTATCTCTCTTCTTCATAAATAACATAGGTGCACCCTAAGGAGAAACACTCGACTGTATAAATCCACTATCCAGTAACTCCTGTAACTGTTGCTTTAACTCCTTCAATTCAGTCGGAGCCATTCGATGATATTGTGGAATGGATATTGGTTCAATTCCAGGAATTATCTTAATTTCAAATTCAACTTCCCTGACCGGAGGCAATCCTGGTAATTCATTTGGGAACACGTCTTGAAAATTGCTTACTATAGGAATTTAAGTTAACTGTAATATCAGTTGTTTAATATCCATCACATGTGCCAGTATAGCTTCACATCCTTATTTCAGTGATTTCTGGGCAACTGTTGCTGAAATAATACTGTGAACGATCAATGGTCTAATACCCTGTATACACATTGACTTATATTTTAGATGTTGAAATGTTACAGTCTTCCTTTTGTAATCTATCACTGCCTGATATCGAGATAACCAATCCATACTTAGTATAATATCATACTTTGTAAATGGCACTTTAGTTACATTGATATGAAAAATGATATCTTGAAGAACCAATAGGCACTGATGGTAAATTCTCTTCACTACCGCGTCTTTCCCTAAGGGACTGGATACTAACATATCATACCCCGATCTATCACTCGTGATACCCAATTAAACATGTAATTCTAGTATTAATATATGAATGACTAGATCCAGGTTCAAATAATACTAGAACAACATGATTAAGGATATGAAAATTACCAATCATAACATTTATGGCTTGTAGATTCTCTCTTTATTGTAGATGATACACCATTGCTGGTGCCCCCATATTCTGATTGACAGAAATTTAACTGCCCATTCTACCACCACCTTCTCAACCTCTACCATGACCTCTATTGAATTGACTGGTCGAAGGTACTCCTATCATAGGTCGAACCCCAGAATTTCACTGATAAGATCCACCCTCAATAACTGTATGAACTGACATCACATTATTGTTGGGACACTCTCTAGCATAATGCCTCGTTCCTCCACATTGATAACATAAACTAATTCTCATTCTGCATGCTCCCAAATGGTTTCTACCAGAAGTTAGACATGATCAAACTACAAATCCAGAATTACTATGACCAATAACCTGTGCACTCTGAGTTTTACATGGAGCCGGTGGTCTGAACCTTGATCCTTGAGGTGTAAAGGAACCATTGAATCTACCTCTCTTTTAAGAACTTGAGGAAGAACTAAAACCTCCATACTATCTTCTAACTTGTCTTACTCGATTCTCATCACCTTCTTGAAGAAATCGCTCTTGATCAAAGGTATTAGCTATTAGTGCTAAAAATTTATCATAGTTAAATCCTTGTACCAGAGATCTAATTTTATGTTTCAATCCTTGCTCAAATCTCTTACATCTCTCTCAACCTGAAGTTAAAATATTTCTAGTATAGTAAGCTAGTCTGGTAAATTCTTGCTCATACTCAACTACTATTAGATTTTCCTATTTTAAATCTAAAAATTCGTGCAGCTTCTGATCAATGTATGCCATCGAAACATATTTTTATCAAAATTCCATCTAAAAGTCTGCCTAGGTCAAAATAGATGGCTCTGCTAAACCTTGTAAAATGGTCTTCCACCACTCGTAGACGTCATCCTGGAGTAAGGAAATGGTATATTCAAATTTCAAATAATCAAAATAGTTTAGCTATTGAAAAACCCTTCATGTTCGTTCTAACCACATCTCAACCACATAAGGGTCAGTCGTCCTTGAAAAAACAATGGCTCCATATGTTCTTAGCTTCTTAAAATCTTGTTTCTATTCCTCTCTCTGAGTGACTACAGGTGGAGCTGGCATAACTTGTTCAGGCTGTCCCTGAAGAGTATGAATGAATTGAGCAAACTGGTTAACTATTAGATCTACTCTAGCAACTGTAGCTTGTTCAATCGATAGTACTCATTCTACCTACTTTACTTGTTCATTATGTCATTGCTCACCCTCTGCTCGGTAATTGGCGTCAGAGGTGCCTGCCTGAGAATTAAAATTACTCCCTTCTTCCTCGTCGATAATGACAGCTCTGTCCGACATACCGATTATTCAAAGAGACAACCTAAAATCAAAAATCACATTTATCAACAGCAGGGACTACAGAACTGTTATTCATGCAACTTTTACTTTAGCAGTAAATACAATTATAAAGTGAGCTAATCCATAGCTTTGATACCACTTAAACATGTCATACCTTACCGAGGTGTAACATATTCACGTAGCATGATTACCAACTCTCTACTTTATAAAATTGATAAGCATCCTACAAGGGATTCAAAACTTAATTAATTAAAACATTCCATAATATTATTTCATCAATAAATATTAAATGCGATAAAATATGTCTTTAAGAATGCAATTTATAAATTATACTCTCCCTTTATTTTTCCTTTGCCATTATCATTTCATTGTTCCATTTAACTGTGCACATTTCTATACTAGGTCTTTCATTTCATTTCATCTCTATGGTTCAATAAACGGGAACCCATTTCACATTCTTTCCTTTCCATTCGATTTTCTGTGGAAATCCATTAAATAGCCCATTATATTTTCATTAAACATTTTCTCACTTTCACTCATTTTCCTCCTTCCTTATTCCTCCATGATATTTCATGTTATGTTTAATACGAAGATGCATTTATGATTTTGCATGACAATTATATGAAATATATTATATAAGTATTCATTTAATGTCATTATGTTAATTTATTAATGTTATTCCTTAATGATCGAGGAACACTAGCACAAATCTACAATCGCTTTCCCCTTGTCTAGATTGTTTGGTGGAACGCGTTGATTATCCTCAAAACCACCTATTTCATAATACAATTGTCCATATTTAATTAAAAGATTGAATATCATTATTAATTATCTATAATTCACGTATTTACAAGCACATTGCATTATTTATTTAATATTCTATTGTATAATAATAATTCATGCATATTAAGTCAATTCATGTTTTAATATACAAAATTAATTAAGGAAATTGCAATAGCCTTTAAAAAGAAATTACTATACTTATTAGCTATATTAATTATCGTATTACATGAATCAAAATATAAAATTTACGATATTAAAATAATGAAATTTTTAAATTAATGCAAACTAGATTTAATAAGTTTTCAAACTATATATTATTCATAAAATAATCCATATATTTAAACAAAAATACATATGTTTAATTAAAATCTTACATAAACTAATTTTTAATAAATTTTAAAACTAATATATTATTTTCCTTCATTATTAATAAAAATTTCCATTAACTTAAAATAAGTTTAATATTAAAATAACATACATTCAAAAAGCTTCTTAATAATATATTATACTTATATTTATTCATTTATTAAGATAATTAGTTAATGTGGTAAATTTAGAAAATCATTTTAAAATATTTTCTTTTTACTCCTTTTGAAATAACCTCTTTTAAACTCTTTTAAATTCATTCTTTTATAAAACATTTAAGTGCCAAAATAAACCATATTTGTATTATTAGAAAGATAGGTTTAATAAACCTCAAGTTAATATATGTTAAGATTACAAAATTACTTGTTAAGATACCCAAAATACATATACAAATTAGAATTTACACACCTCATTAACATACCCTTTAACAATCATGTGTTTCCCTTAATCATTTTAAAACCATCAATCAAAATAAAAATAAAATCAATTTAAAACCTTAAAATAGATTTTACAAGCTTTTTAAAGACATAATGAAAGCCCAAAACCAATTTCTATTTCCATTAAAGAAACAATCTACCTTTTTAATACACTTAGTCCATCCTTAAAGTTTTTAATTTAAAAAAATCATTTTATACCATTTAACTATAGGTTTATAAAATCTCAAAAATGCATTACATGTTAACTAATTCAATTAATTTAGCCTTAAAATTTTTAAAGTTACCGCAAGCTTCCATTTATCTTCCTTAAGAAATTAAAAAAATAATCTAACAAAAATTCATCATCAAAAGTCATAAATTACCATTTCAATTAATAACCATATTTCAATTTGGTAAATATTAAATGTTAATTAATTCTTTCTTAAATAGAAGAAATTATTTCATGAGCTAAAAAGAAAAAAATCTCTTTGATTTAAATCATTCCTAAATAAATCATTGCAAGCTACCAACTACACACACGAACACGTCATAATTAGGTACTTTTAATAAAAGTTTGTTCATCATAAGGCAGAAAGAATCAAACCTTAAAACATAAATGTAAGGAAACACCCCAACTTACAATCGTTCACTCCCCAAATTCTGCATTTCGCATCATTTATCCAAATCCTTAGTAATATAATTCATGATTATGATTAGATGATCATCTCACGCATGCATAAATGGATTCACGCATATAGAATAATCACATCAAAAATACTCACTCATTTAATGCATTCACTCAAACCCACATGAAAGAAGATTAGCCACCCAAATCAAGAGCAGAAAGTAGAATAAAATTGCAGCAACACTAAGCAAACAAAAGAAGAAAAATAGATAGATATCATACAAAACTTGTATAACCACACTTCACTCATAACCCCCCATAATACCAGTTTTATTCTTCCTTAATCAACTCTAACTTCAAACAAAAATTAAAATCAAAATGAAATTAAAGAAGCAATCAAGAAATAGAAGATATCATGCACCATAAGTTTCTTCTACCTTCAAAATTCACCAAACAACAGCCACTTTCAGCTGTTTCCAAATTCGATCATCCTAGCTTTGCTTGATTAAGTACCCAAGCTTGATTTACCATACAAAACTCACATGCATGAAGATTTAAGTGATGATCGACTAAAACAAAGAGGGAAAAAGGAGACAAATGTTACGCCAAAAATAAAAAGAGGAAGAAGAAGATTTTAGTGCAAAAATTCAGAAAAAGAAAGAAAATTTAATATTGTCTAAAATTTAGAATGAAAAAAGAAAGAATTATTAAAGAAGAAGATAGGAAAATGAGGAATGGTAATGAGATTTTCGGTTGAGATAAGAAAAAGAATTGGTGGACACAAAGGAGGAAGGGAATGAGAGGGATTCCACTGTAATAACCTACACACAATAGCACCTAAACACATCCTTAAACCCCACTCACATGTATTTTTTTTATATACATATAAAGTAAATTTGTTATACCCACATTAGAGACCCTAGGAGTTAGGTCTTTATATGTGCATATGTGTGAATGAATGATTGGATTTCTTTTATGCAAATGTGATGTGAATGAATGTATGCATGATGATGGTTTGATGCTTACGTATATGTGTTGCTATGTATGATTCTATGTGGTTGATTGTGTGTCGTTGCCTTATTGGGAAGCGTGTCTTTCTCGGTTGGATGAGGGACGGCTTGTGTATGTGATGGGGGTATGCGTTATATTAGGTATAGCTTATATACTGATTAAGGGTCAGATGTCGGAGCGGAGCGGAGAGAACGAGTGGAGCGTAGTGCAACGAGCGAACGGAGTGGAGTGACGACATCTGCCCATCGGGGGGAGTTTCATGAGTTGTGGGTCGGGGTGTAGGGGCGGAGCCCCCGCGGTACGGTATGGAGTATTTTGGTAATTATACCATTTAGGGTTATTATTAAATACATATGAGTTTGGCTTGCCAAAAGGCAGGTGTGTGATTTTAGGGAGTGGTACGAGCGTACGGATGGTACGTACGGTCGTACGAGTCAGAGAAATATAGGGATTTTAGGGCCTGGAGGACGTACGGGCGTACCAAATGGTGGTACGGTCGTACCGTTGCTCGCAGGAATTTAGATAGCTAGTAGGAAATTTAGGTTTGTCAGTCGAATTGAGCACGTACGGGCGTACCAAATGGGGGTACAGGCGTACGGTTGCTCGCAGGAAATTTGGTTTCTCAGAACTTTAGGGTCGGTACGGGCGTACCAATTCCGTACGGCCATACGCGACGCTTAATTTGACTTTTAAGGCTAAAACCAGACGGTTTTCATTAGGTTTTAATCCCTTTTTCCTTAAGCTTAAATCCCCTAAACCCTACCAAATCACCCTCCTAGTGATTCTAAACATCGCTAGCGTCCGAGGACGTGAGATTGAAGTTGCATACGCATAGAGACAATATCATTGGCTTAAGCTAGGAGTAGCTTGCAATTGAGGTATGTGCTAGGTGACTTGTGTATATGCTAGTATATGCTAGTTTTCTTGTGTTAAGCCACTATCGACTTGTTTTGATTGCTGAAAGCCTTGAATCAAGTCGAGGCTCATGTTTCTGTTTTGTATTTCAATGATGGAGGCTTGCTAGATGTATAGTTGTGCTTGGATTGATGTTTTCCTTGCATGTTAATGCGATGAATGGCTCTAGCTTCCATGTTTATGATGAATGAATGGTAATGTCATGCTTACATGCATGGAGATGAATGATGAGGAAAGAAATAGTGAAAAGAGAATGAGAAATGAGGGCAGAGCTCAGCTCTGAGAACACTGGATCAATTATGAATGGGATTCCTTCGAGAATCAATATATATATATATATTCTCCTGAGATGAGGAGATGGATATAGAGTGCAGAGCACTCAATAGATAAATGGCCTCCTACGGGAGATGAGTACCGGTACCTATCGGGATCCAGCGTGTGCGAAAGGAATGTGCACAATTACAGGAAAACAAGAGTGAATGAGGG
>CANYBF012493289.1:0-12214 GCA_948192965.1 Dalechampia spathulata | reverse complement strand
AACCAAGGCCGGTCCAAAATTAGGGTGCAACAATGATCATGCCCGTATTGCTCTGCTAAGAGTCAGAATCCTTTCATGATTCTGTATGGTTACATAACCTCATGCTTATTCCACAGGCATACTCTTATCATTACAATATGACCATACCCATATTGCCCTGCTAAGAGTCAGAATCCTTTCATGATTCCATTTGGTTGCATAATCTCATGCTAATTCCATCGGCATTCTCTTATCATTGCAATATGATTAGGTCAAAATGCTGTCAGGTTTTCACTGTAATCCCTTATATGATCGGGCAACGATCAACCCTTTTGCTTGCCTTATTGAGCGAATCACGCCTTGAGTTCCCAGTGTAACTTTGGGTTAGTATCCCACCTAGGACATGAGAACTTGAATTGATCAATTCTCATGGAGGTATAAGGTTGGAAGGGAGCGTTGTTGTGTGCTACGTGTTCGCTAACCATTTCATGTTTTCTGCCAAACACGCATACATGCATACTCATGCAATCTCTTAATAAATTTTGCTTTTGTAGCCATAATTCTAGATGTTTCCTAGCATAGGACATGCATACATCCTACGTGATGCATCATGTGCAACCATGCATATGCATGCTAACTCACTTTTTTACAACCATGACATCGTATTTTTTCCTAGCATAGGTCACACATACATTCTACGTGTCGCATCACGTACATTAAATGCAACATCATATGCATACTCATGCATCCATGCTAACTCTTTCTGTCATGTACAGACCATGTCAGACTCACAAAATGCCAATAATGTCACGTCATCATCTGCCTCTGCTGCCTCGACACTAAATGAGGCCATACTTACTGTAGTTCAGAAGCTCATCGACCAATCTGTGGCCAAGCTCCTGAATGATGACTTTGAGACTCTCCTATAACAACAAATCTGGGATGCTCTTAGTCCAGCTGAATTCATCACCCCACCAGCTCTGATGAAGGAAAAGGGGAAGGGCATCAACCTGTATGACATGGAGACTGATGATGATGTCTAGCTCCATATGCATGATGTTCAGAAGTCTGAGACCACTATGTAGGAGCAGAAGATAGAATAGCTGTAAACTATCATGAAGCACAAGGGCATGGGGTCTGACCTAGACTTTGATGAGTTCTCAATCCGAGCTATCAAGGGGCTGCCTGCTAAGTTCAAGCTCCTTGATGTTCCCAAGTACAATGGAATTGGGGACCCAAAGAACCATTTGAAGACCTACACCATGCTAATGAGCATTACAAACCTATCAGATGATCAGATAGTCTGACTCTTCTTTATCTCATTGGAGGGACCAACACTAACCTGGTATCATAGTCTGAACAAGGAAACCACGGCCAAATGGAAGCCTCTTTGTACTGCTTTCTATAAACAGTATGGGTTTGAGTCCTGATTTGATGTAACCCTAATGGATTTAGAAATAGTTAAGCAAAAAACCAATGAGTCTTTTATGGATTACTTCAGTCACTGGATGGACAAAGCTGCACTGGTCAGACATAAGCCATCTGAATCTGACATGATCAACAAGCTTATCATGGGGTCACTGCCACTCTACCAGGATAAGCTGAAATATCAAATGTTCCACACTTTTGAGGACATCTACTCAGTGGGATAACACATTGAGCAAATCGAGGGTAAGAAAAAGGAGCTTTCCTTCTAGAAACCCAAAACCACCATATACACTCAGACATAACCAAAAGCTCACTACGTTAACACCTTACAAACACAGAAGCCTTACTACATCAACACCCTGCAAACACCAAACCCCATACTCCAAAACACTACTCTATCCAGGAGATTCTTAGATCTTGGAATGTCATTTTCCAAGGTTTTTAGGTGTCTTCTCAAAGCCAAACTCATCAAACCACTTAAACCAAACTTCAAAACACCACCCCCAGCCTTGATGGATACCAAAACATACTGCCACTATCATCAGCATCATGGCCATAACACTGATGACTGTCGCTCTCTCAAACTGGTCATTCAGAATCTTATTGACTTTAGTGAGATTGAAGACCCAAAAAAATCCAAACCATCAACCAAAACAAACCCATTGCCAAACTACCATAAAGCCAACCGCACCTACATGCTCCAATTAGGGTTGCCAAAATTCCTGGTTCGTAACTCCTTTTCTCCTCTCAACAGTAAGGGGGTTACTCAATTGCCTACTATTACCTTTTGACCCGATGGTGGGTTTGAAATTGGTGCTATTGACATATGGTATGACAGTTCTAAGGATAAGTCAGCAGCTACTCAGGATTCCCCTAAGTCAGAATCATCAGAAGCATAGGCTTTTAAAAAGGGTAAGTCGGCCGAGACCCCAAGACAGCTAAGCCAACACCAAAATTGCTCAAGCAGTAGAAAAGGGTTAAGTGCTAATAAGATGTCTTCTCAAGTCCATAACATGACTCACAGCGGTAAGGTGTTCACTCCTACCGATCTCAGGAAGAAACCAAAAGCTCTTAAAAAGCCGACCGAGGCTAGGCCCACTAGGGATGAGGCTAGTCCAAGCAATGTTCTAGCTCCACAACCAGCTGATCAGGCTGCTCAATATGATAATGTTATTATCAAGCAGCTAAAGAAGATGCAAGTTAACATTAGCATCTGGGACTTAGTGCTATCCTCCCAACAGCATCGATGGGCTGTCATCGAGGCACTCTTAAGCATGAGAATCTCTTTCTCTACTTCTACCTTTAGCATGAAGAGTCAGCTGGTAAATCGAGAGTTGCCATCCATCATGATCACCTTCTCTGACGTAAATCTACCAGTCAAAGGTGTTTGCCATAATAAAGCACTCTTCATCAGGGTGAACATTATGAACTTCTCTACTCCCTACGTCATGGTGGATGATGGTTCAAGCATCAATGTCTATCTGCTCAAGGTGCTACCCAAGCTTGGAGTTCAACTTTCAGACCTGAAACCATGTAAGACTATCATCAGGGCATATGATGAGTCTAAAAAGGAGGTTACTGGTACCTTCACCGCCACTGTCACTGTCGGACCAATCAAATCAGTGGTGGAGTTCATAGTCCTGGACATTCTGGTGTCATTTACATTGCTATTAGGCTAACCATGGTTCCATCCCTTGGGAGGTGTGCCATCCACCTTGCACCAGAAGATCAAGTTTCCACACAATGAGGGTGTGGTTACTATTGTAGCTGATGATAAGGTTACTCTAGCCTGCATCAGGGAAGATGTCCCTCTTATGACTAGGTTTCAAATCACTATCATCAGAGAACCTGAATCATACTCATACCAACTGAGTCCCGCCGTGGAAAGGATGATTCAATTAATGAACTTTGTGCCTGGCAGGGGTTTGGGCCGATACCAGCAAGGCTCAGTAGAGTTCGATATTCTTGCAGCCATGTGGGAAGAAAGATGCTGCATTGGATTCAATCCCTACACTTCAGACAAGCCAGAGGAATGCAAGATGGTTCTCTTCATCCAAGGAGAGATACAGCATGACCATGATCCTGAGTTGCCCAACTCGGGTGATTGCTTCGAGCAACAATTTGCCATCCTCGATGATGTCTGTGATCTGTTAGCCCTGACAGTAGCTAGAAATACTACTACTTCTTTTACCGTCAGCCCTGATGAAGCTTTCCAGATCTTTGGTGATGTTGTTGATCTTACCACCGGCCGCCTAGAGCCAGAAATCACTACAGTCACTACAATGGGAGCCAAGCTGCAGAGCTTAGACATGGAAGACCTGCTGCTGCCAAAGGTCTACAAAGGCATAGCCACATTGGTGGATAGTACTTTTGAGGAATTACTGTATGAGGACATTGATATCCCTATTTCTATTTTGTTTGATGATGATGTAATTTTAAATAAGTATAATGCAATAAAGAATAACTTTGCTTATGTTTGCGATGTGTATTCTGATGGCATTGTGCATGAACATGAGCATTACACGAGCATTTTTGATAGTAACGCATCATGCATTGAAAATGTTAACATTAACACAGATGACAAGCCATGTCTACTCTAAATTGTATCAGACTTAACCTCTAAAGAGAGAATAGAAATAATCAGTGCATTGAAAAAGTATTTAAAAGCTTTTGCTCTAGGCCATAAAGACATGTCGGGTGTTGACAGATCCATCGCAGAGCACAAAATTCCTACCAAGCTGAGGTTCAAGCTAGTTAAGCAGAAACTACGATGCCTCCGACCAGAGTGGGCATAGAAGGTCAAGGAAGATGTCCAGAAGCAGTTAGATGCCAAATTCCTTAAAGTGGTCGACTACCTAAAATGGTTGGCCAATGTCGTTCTGGTTCCTAAGAAAGATGGTAGGGTCAGGGTCTAGGTAGACTACAGGGATCTGAACAAAGCATGTCCAAAGGATGACTTTCCTTTACCTTATATCGATGTGCTGGTCAATAGTACAGCTGCTAGCGCTATGTATTCCTTTGCTGATGGATTCTCAGGGTATAACCAAATCTTGATGGCTGTTACAGATAAGGTAAAGATAGCTTTCATCACAGAATAGGGGACCTACTACTACAAGGTCATGCCCTTTGGGTTAAAAAATGTAGGTGCTACCTACCAACGAGCCATAATAATACTATTGCATGATTTGATCCACAAAGAGGTTGAAGTCTATGTGGATGATATGATGGTGAAGTCTCCCACCAGAGAAGAGCATCTGACAACTCTTGATAGGTTTCTCACGTGCGTCGAGAAATATGGACTCAAGCTGAACCTGAAGAAATGCACATTGGGGGTTACATCCGGTAAGCTGTTGGGTCACATTATCAGTCAAAGAGTTATTGAAGTGGATCCTGATAAGGCAAAGTCAATCATTGAGATGCTGATTCCTAAAACTGAAACAGAAGTCAAGAGATTCCTAGGACAGCTCCAGTACATTAGTAGATTCATCGCCAAGCTCACTACCATGTGTGAGCCCATCTTCAAGCTTTTGAGGAAGAACCAGTCTATGGTTTGGGATGAGAACTCCTAGTTTGCATTTGAGAGGGTGAAGCATTACCTCTCAAACCTGTCAATCTTACAACCACCTCGGCTGGGAAAACCACTACTACTCTATCTAGCCTTAGAAGAGGAGTCAGTGGGTGCTATGATAGCTCAAGAGAATGACATTGGAGTCAAGCATGCTATCTACTACTTGAGTAAGAAGTTGTTGCCAATAGAATTTAAGTACAGCATTGTTGAGAAGCTATGAATGGCTATGGTCTGGGTTACCAAGAAACTCAGGCATTACTTCCAGTCATATCAAGTTCAGGCAATCTCCAAGGTTGATCCTATGAAGTACTTGTATACAGCTCCTAGGCTGGTAGGGAAACTCTCCAGGTGGCTAATCCTGTTATCAGAGTTTGATGTGCAGTACATCATAACTAAAGTGATCAAAGGTAGAGCAATTGCCAAATTCTTAGCATCCAAGCCGATAGATGACTCTAAGACCTTTGAACTGGACTTCTCAGATGAGCACCTAGGGGCAGTTGATGTCCAGAAATGGTAGTTGTACTTTGACGGTATAGTCAACAAAAGAGGTGTAGGTATAGGGGTCGTGCTAATCACTCCTGAAGGCAAACTCATTATGCTTGCTAAGCGGCTGAGCTTTCCAGTCACCAACAATATGGCTGAGTATGAAGCATACCTATTCCAGCTAGAAGCATTGCTAATGATTGGTGCCCAAGATGTATAGATATTTGGTGATTCAATGCTTGTCATTCACTAATCCACAGCCAAGTCGGATGTCAAAGAAGAAAGGTTCAAGCCTTATGCTGAATACATGAAGCTCATGATTACAATTTTAGCTCATGCCAATTCATTCACATACCGCGTGAGGAGAATTAGATGGCCGATGCTTTGGCCACACTGGCCTCAGTCTGTGACCGACCATAAAGTCAAGTTCAACCTGTATTCATCGAGCAGTCGAGGATTCCTTGCTATAAGGGAGAATGAGTTATGGCACTAAACCAATCAGATGAAATCCCATGGTATGCAGATATCATGAACTTTCTAAAGACTGAAACTTATCCAGAAGAAGCCAACAGAACTGATAAGCTAGCTTTATACAGACTAGTAGCCAATTTTACCTGGCATTAAGGTGTTCTCTACAGAAGAATAACAGATGGTCTATAGCTTTGATGCATATCGGGGAAGGAGATTGAATCAGTCATGCAGACTATACACGCTGGTGTATGCAGGTCCCACATGAACGGATTCACCCTTTACAAGAAAATCCTACGCTAAGGATATTTCTGGCTCACTATGGAGACAGACTGCATACAATTTGTACAGAGATGTCATGAATGCCAGATTCATAGGGATCTAAGTCACACACCTCCAGTCGAATTGCAGAATTTGATAATGCCTTGGCCATTCTCAGCTTGGGGAATTGACATCATGGGTGAGATACATCCTAATGCTTCTAATAGACATCGGTACATACTGGTAGCCATTAACTACTTTTCTAAATGGGTGGAGGCAGAATCCTACGGCAAACTGAGGGCAAAGCAAGTTGCCAAATTCATAGAGAAAAATCTCATATGCTGATATGGGATACTACATCACTTGGTGTCAGATAATGGAGTGCAGTTCCAGGGCCAAGTTGCTGACTTGCTAGGAAAATATAGGATTAAGCACCATCAATCTTCTCCTTACCGCCCTCAAGCTAATAGGGTAGTTGAAGCAACCAATAAGATGATCAAGTGAATCTTGGCCAAAACCATACAAACTTATAGGGACTGGCATGAGCAGCTGCCATTTGCTTTATGGGATTACAGAACCACTGTAAGAAGTCTTACGGGTGCCACTCCATACTCTCTTGTTTACGGGACAGAAGCCATATTACCAATCAAAGTAGAGCTGAAATCACTTCGTGTTATTCTAGAATCTCAATTGCCATAAGCTGAATGGAAGTGGGCCAGGTACAAGCAGCTAGCCACCATTAATGAGAAGTGACTAAAGGCTCTCTATCATTTACAACTTTACAAGAAGCGCATGGCAAATGCATTTAACAGAAAGGTCAAGCCTGTTGCCATACAGGAAGGTGATTTAGTTCTGAAATAAGTTAGACTGGCTATCTAGGACCCTCGTGGAAAATTTTGACCTAATTGGGAAGGCCCATTCCTAGTTAAAAAGATCCTCTCCAAAGGTGTTGTTTGCATCTCGGATTTGGAAGGCAATGAATTCTTAGAACTCGTCAACCTTGACCGGCTGAAGAAGTATTTTGTCTAGAGTAAAGGGTAAAAGAAAAGAAATAAAAATGAAAAGCCTGGTGAGCTAAAAACCTACATAGGCAGTTCATGCAGAAGTTAAGGTAAAAGAAAAAAAATAAATATTCGCTCGATGAGTTGAAAATCTGCTCGGACAACTCATGCAAAAGTTAGAGCTCTTTAAAAGCAAAAGGAGAGTGTTAAAACAGTTTATCAAAAAATCTCACACGAGGCTGATCGATAACAGAGATTAAGTTTGATACACGTCAAGGTACTCCTGTGTTGGTTTTAACATTTTTCATGTAAATGTTTTAATTTCATTAATGCAAATGAAACACATGTTCATAAACTTAGCGATAATTAATACAAATCTCAAACATAAAGCGCTATATTTCTTTATTACATATTGTCACCTAATAATGTCTCATAGTACAGGACTCAGGCATGGTTCAACACCCACAGCCTGTACTCATCATCTATGGCAGATACAACTCCAGGAATCTCTACCAGCACTATCCGGCGATGAGGCCAAGTCCTCTCCACATGCTCCATAAAGCGAGGCACCAGCCTTCCTCCCTCAAATTCTATCAGTCGAGGGATGGTCTGCCGGTGGCCATACTGATAACAGATCCTAGCAGGACTGTAGTGCGTGCAGCACCTAAATCCCAACAATGGGATACAATCTATGTAGGTCATTACAGTCACAAGCTGTATGCACCACTAAGGACAACTCCACCTAATCTCGCTCTCAAGTCGAGTCCCCATCCAATCAACCTAGCCTTGGAATGTCATCATCTTTGCCTCGCTGAAGGTATAACCCCTCCGCATGTGGCTATGAGGGAGGTATCTCTATGGGTCCCCTGCTGACGGTGCCAAGATCCCAAGCTTCTCTTGAAGCCAGATCTGTAATAAAATAAAATAAAAATAAAAATAAAAGCTCGTTGAGTTGAATATCTTGCATAAAGCTACTTAGGAAAAAATTAGAGTGACCCATCGAGCTAAAAACCCAAGGAGGTAGTTCAGGCAAAAGTTAGGGTTTGAAATAAAATCAGTAGCCCGATGAGCCAAAAACCTTACAAAAGGTGACTCATGCAAAAATTAAAGGTAAAAACTCAGCTTTTCTAAGTTGAAAACCGGCAAAGGCAGCTTAGAATCATTACCTGCAATAAAAGCAGACTGCCACTAAAGTGCTCAGACTATCCTCGCTTCACTTTATCTAACCCAAGGATCTTCTCTGCAATGATCATGGGAAAAAGAGTACGACCCTTCACCATTTGGTCTACGATAGGCCTGATCAGCAAGTCTCCATGATCAAATGGATCGATGAACAGGAATTATGCCAGCAATCCAAATCCAACTACCCTTAACCATGATGAGTCTTCCATAGATTTTTGGCCGCATAGCCAAAAAATAGCAGCAAGATCTACATAGCCGTTTGTAATCAAAAGCGATCGTGTCTCAATCGGGCTAATGTCAAAAGCCCTAATCAGATGTGAGAATGTCTCTCTAATAGACACCGGCACTGTCAGCATCACCATCATGCTACAGTGGACTTTGAGGATACCAGTAAACTCCTCATACATTAGACACAGCTCCACATGTCCGAACCGGAACACGTGAACTTTTGGATCCCAGAATTGTACAACAGTGTGCAAAAAAGCATTATTGATTGAGACTTGTTGAAAGGTCTTCAAGTATTGGAGTTTGATCTCTCCTAATAAATTCCATTCATCATTGCCCCAGTGGCAAGAAAGAGCATGAAAAGCATATAGTGATTGCTGAGTCATTGTAACTCCTACAAAGAAGAATGAATGGGTTATGTTTTGGTAATAAACATAAAACATAGGGTATTTATAGTAGCAAGCAGCTTTAGATTCCATTAATAAATCTAAAAGATACATAGTTCAAGCTTTTTTCTATTTTCACAGTTGGTATGCAACAACCCTAGCGTACTAGGCACGCAATGCCAGAATGTAACACACCATCTTTTTCTAATGCAAAAATTTTAAAATTTTAGCGTCATACATATAGGAATCAGACATCACGTCTGCTCTAAGCATCATCTTCACTGGAGTAGTCATCATCAAGACTGGGGCTATCTGGAACCTTAATGTTATATCACTCCAGACATGCTGTCAGCGAGCAATCTCTCATCCCATTTGCTTGGTCATCTAAATGTAGTGATCACACTCCTCTCGATCCATTTGCTGCTTGACTGCAAACGCAAACATATAGGCATATAAGTCATGCATCCATGCATTTCCATGCACTCACATTTATAGTAGGTACTCACCTGAACAGTCAGCATTTCAGAGGTATGGTAGCGGCGTAACCCTATCAGAAGCCGTGAGGCATTAGCGATGTCATCCCTAGGTACCTACATAAGTTAAATGCATGTGAGACTACTAAAGTTAGAGCAAATACAAAACACATGTACTCACATGGGTGGTGTTCGATGGATCAAACTCTATCTTCTCCTTACCGGCACTGTGAAGGAGGTCTCGTAGGGAGAACCAGTCTTGCCATAAGTATAGATCAGCGGGTTCTACGGCCATATCAACTAGCCTTCCATAAAGTCTGCTGGACACTCATATCCTGGGGGTACCTCTGGAGTGCCAGACATTGACCTTGGTGGGACTATATCAGGTCTGGAATAGTGAGATCTCTTTAAGGTACTGTTACCCTGAGAACTACTGACTGTCGATGAACCATGACGCCCACCTCGACTGCTATGGAAATCGGGTCTGACTCCAGTCCCATTAGATCTGTCACACTGACCTCTACATGTGGAAAGCTCCACGGGTCCCAATAAACTTAGTTGGATGAAAGTGGGGTAATCCACTGGTGAATCTGATAAACGCTCCCGTCCGGGAATACCATTCAGTGCAGTAGTTACCTCTAGGTCAGTCTCAATACAAGACGCCCAAACATCACTCTTGGGGTGCAGCAGGCTCCCCTCGACCCTCTGGCCCTAGATGCCAGTCTACAATGCACCCACCCAGATAAAAGAGTCTACCTTCAGGACTCTCCAACAATATGTGTTGCTCATCCTTACGCATCGAGCTAGTCAAGTACTCTAGCCTCAAGTACATATTGCTCCAGGGATGGGGACGCACCTATTCTGATAAAAATAAAAGATCAGATGCCTACTCAAGTATTTCTCAAACCATTTCAATACAGTTTAATGCTAATTAAATTGTTTCTTCTTACCTGATCCTAGGTTAAGTCATTGAGATACTCTCTCAACTCGTCCATTGTATAATCGAGCCTCCATCATGGCGTGCTCCATACCTGCATGCACGGGAAACCAAACGATATGCCATATAGGATATCGGGTTCTGGCAGCAACCCAAACTCATACGCTATGATCTGCAGGGCCAATATGCACAGTCAGTAAGACTTAGAAGGACACTACAATAACAGAATCAGCAGAATTCTATTTACCTCTATGACATGCCAGCAGCCGATGAAGTGGTTTCTGCAATGCCTACTGTAGAAATCTAACCCCTGCATCAGATGGGCTAGATCGGTACTACCCCAGTCGTACCGCTTGATAGCCTCCAAGTCACGAAAGGCCCATAATATGGACATATGGACACTGTTTTGGTTGTCATTGAACAACGAACACCCTAACACATACAATAAGAAGATGCAGGTGTATTGATCCACATAGATCATCCTACCCAGTGTTTCCGCCAATACCGCTTCCCGGAGAGAGTCATAAGAAATACTATGTCCTCCTCTCACATTGGGTGACATGCCCAGGAGATCAAATATTACACTGTACAACCAACGCAGTGATATCAACCTGGCATCAAACTGGACAAGCAGTCCTACGCACTCTAACCCGATGATTCCAGCAAATATCCTCGGAGTAATCACAATCTCACCTACCGACAAGTAGAAGGTATGGATGGAATCCTTCCACCGCTCAATCATAGCAGTGATAACAAGCCTGTTACACCTCTTCTCCATGCCAGTAAAGCAGGAGATATACAGACCAAAGCAGCTCCAGTCCACTCTCATACGGATCTCCCGAGGTAGCCGGGAGTACCACTCAAATATCCTGCGGATGCTGCCAACTATGACGATCATCTGCTCTCTCTACAAATTACAGAATTTAGGTCAACTTTCAGACTGAATTACAAAATGCACATAGTACTTTCAGAGACTCAGAGCTCCTTCCCTTAGCCCTAAAATGTACCTATTCATGCTTATGAATCACTAAAATGCCTAACCTCTTGAAAAATGGCTGAAAAATGCACGTTCTGGCCCATTTCCCCTTGCTATGTGTGCAACACATAGCACTATGTGCACCACACATAGGACTATATATGCCACACATAAGTTATGTATGCCACACATAGTGCTATGTGCGCCACACATAGCGAAACCCACACCAAAAATCACAATTTTCACTGAAACACCTTGACAAACATGAGCCCACTTAAGCCTAGCTTCAACCTAGCACCTAATTTAGGTTAAATACTATCCTAAATACAAGAAAAATAGCCTAGAAATCAATTCCCAAAAAACCATAAAATCAAGCCGAGCTGCAGAAAACTCACATTCTCGGGAGGAGCTTGAGACCGATGGGAGCCTATGGCAAAAGTCTCTACAATTTGGTCACCAAAACGGGCTCTAAAGTATGCATCACATATTATAAGCTTAGATAGAGCATAGCTTGGGATAGATTCAAGGTCCTGGGGGTCGGTTGCATCCTAATTCCGGCCATTTTCATAGAAATGCTGAGTTTTTGGTTTGGAGTTTGAGAGAAAATCAGTTTTTGAAAAGGAAACAAACTGAATTTTTGAATTGGAGCCTTGAAATATAAAATTTCCAAGCTATGTGTGCCATACATAGGGGAACACACTCCACATGTTAGTGTATGCTCTAGAGCATCATGTGTATTTGTACTATACATTTTCATTAATAAAGGCATTATTCATTATATAGTACAATGTTTTACATGAACTTGTTTTACTTGGAGTATTAAACTATATATTGAAGTCCATGATAT
>CANYBF012492971.1:0-27614 GCA_948192965.1 Dalechampia spathulata | reverse complement strand
TTAAAATGAATCAATTTTCAGTTATGTTTAGGCATAAATATCACAAATAACACAAAATAACAATTTAAAATCATGTTATGACAATTAAAATCAATGAAAAAAATCAATAAAAGAAGTGATTTTTACCTCTTGTAGATTCTCTTTAGCTCTGTGAAGAATCCGCTCCGAAATCCAAGTCTAGGGAATTAAATCACCTAAGTCTAAGTGATTTTGATGCGTTTTGATTGATCCTAGAGGCTTAGATTGATTAAAATTGTGTTTTGGAAGTCCCAATCACATTTTTGGTGGCTGACGGCTGCCTAGGGATTAGGGTTTTTGCGTCTAGCATTCCGAACCTCTTGCCAAATGGCAGAATTAGGTTTTTAAGTGTCTGTCCCCGGAAACATATGCGTACGCATATGTAACATATGCTAAACCCTAAAACATATGCGTACACATATGTGACAAATGCTCACGCACATGTGACATATGCTCACGCACATGTGACATATGCTCACGCACATGTGACATATGTTAAACCCTAAAAACATATGCATACATACGTGGGACGCCCCGGAATGGGCCAGAGTTGGCCCAGAACGGCCCAGAAAGCCCTGAATCAACCTGGATTAGCCTAAGGCTAACCCGAACTGGCCCAGAAACATCCCGGATTGATCTGGATCAAGCCGGTCCAAAATTAGGGTGCGACACATTGCTAATGATCGGTGCCCAAGATGTATAGATATTCGGTGATTCGATGCTTATCATTCACCAATCCATGACTGAGTGGGATGTCAAAGAAGAAAGGCTCAAGCCTTATGCTGAATACATAAAGCTCATAATTTGTAATTTTAGCTCCTGTCAATTTATTCACATGCCGTATGAAGCAAAATTAGATGGCCGATGCTTTGGCCACACTGTATTCATCGAGCAGTCGAGGATTCCTTGCTATTTTGGAGAACGGGTTATGGCACTAGACTAGCTAGATGAGACCCCATGGTACACTGATATCATGAATTTTCTGAAGACTGGTGCTTATCTAGAGGAAGCCAATAAAAATGATAAGCTAGCTCTACACAGGCTAGCAGCCAACTTCACCTGGCATCAAGGTATTCTTTACAGAAGAACGGCAGATGGTCCATAACTTTGATGCATATCGAGGAAGAATATTGAGTCAGTAATGGAAACGGTACATATTGGTGTATGCGGACCCCATATGAATGGATTCACGCTTTACAGAAAAATCCTACACCAAGGATACTTCTGGCTCACTATGGAGACAGACTGTATACAGTTTGTACGGAGATACCATGAATGCCAGATTCATGGAGACCCGAGTCACCTACCACCAGTCAAATTGTAAAATTTGACAATGCCTTGGCCATTCTTAGCTTGGGGAATTGACATCATGGGTGAGATTCATCCTAATGCATCTAATGGATATCGGTACATACTGGTAGTCGTTGATTACTTCTCTAAGTAGGTAAAAGCTCTACGGTAAATTGGGGGCAAGACAGGTTGCCAAGTTTATAGAGAAGAACCTCATATGCCGATATGGGGTGCCGCATCACCTGGTATCAGACAATGGGGTACAGTTCCAGGCCCAAGTTACAGACTTGCTAGAAAAATATGGGATTGAGCACCATCGATCCTCTCCTTACCGCCCTCAAGTTAATGGGGCAGTCCAAGTGGCTAATAAGATGATGAAGTGCATCTTAGCCAAGACGGTATGGACTTACAGGGATTGGCATGAGCAATTGCCATTCGCATTATGGGGTTACAGAACCACTGTAAGGAGTCCTACGGGTGCCACTCCCTACTCTCTTATTTATGGGACAAAAGCTGTATTACTAATCAAACTGGAGCTAAAATCACTTTGTGTCATTCTAGAAGCTCAGTTCCCAGAAGCTAAGTGGAAAAGGGTCAGGTATGAACAATTGGCTACTATTGATGAGAAGCAGCTAAAAGCTCTCTATCACCTATAGCTATACAAGAAGCACATGGCAAATGCATTCAACAGAAAAGGTTAAACTTGTAGCCATACAGGAAGGTGATCTCATCTTGAAGCAAGTCAAGCTGGCTATCCTCATGGGAAATTCAAACCTAACTAGGAAGGCCCATTCCTAGTTAAGAAGATCCTCTCCAAAGGCGCTGTTCGCATCTCAGATTTGGAAGGCAATGAATTCTTAGAACCTGTTAACCTTGACCGGCTGAAGAAGTATTTTGTCTAGAACAAAGGGAAAAAGAAAAAGCAAAATGAAAATGAAAGGCCTGGTGAGCTGAAAACTTGCATAGGTAGTTCGCGCAAAAATTAAGGCAACAATAAAAACACTCGCTTGATGAGTTGAAAATCCACTTGGACAACTCATGCAAAAATAAGAGCTCTTGAAAGCAAAAGGAAAGTGTTGAAATAGTTGATCAAAAAATCTTGCATGAGGTTGGTCAATAACAGAGGATGAGTCTGATGCACATCCAGAACTTCTGTGTTGGTTTTAACATTTTTACATGCAAAATGTTTTAATTTCATTAATGCAAATGGAACACATGTTCATTAATTTAGCCATAAGTAATACAAGTTGCAAACATAAAGTGTTATCATCCTTTATTACATATTATTGCTTAACAATATCTTGTAGTATAGGATTCAAGTTTGGCGCAGCACCCACAGCTTGTACTCATCATTAGTGGTAGATCCAGCTGCAGGAATCTCCATCAGCACTATCCGGCGACGAGGCCAAGTCCTGTCTACGTGCTCCACAAAGCGAGGCACCAGCCTACCTCTTTCAAACTCTGTCAACCAAGGTATGGTCTGTCATTGGCCATACTGACGATAGATCCTAGTAGGATTGTAGTGTGTACAACGCCTGAATTCTGGCAGTGGGATGCAATCTATATAGGTCATTACAATAACATGCTGTATACTCCACCAGGGACAGCTCCACCTGATCTCACTCTCGGGTCGGGTCCCCATCCATTCCATCCAGCCTTGGAATGACATCGTCCTTGCCTCACCAAAGGCATAGCCCCTTCCTATATAGCTATGAGGAAGGTATCTTTGTGGGTCCCCTACTGGCGATGCCAAGATCCCAAGCTTCTCTTGAAGCCATATCTGCAACAAAATAAAAAAAGATAAAAATAAAAGCTCGCTGAGTAGAAAACCTTGCAAAAGGCTGCTTAGGCAAAAATTAGAGTGACTCGCAAAACTAAAAACCTAAGGGGGCAGTTCAGTCAAAAGTTAGGGTCTAAAGCAGAATTAGCAGCCCGATGAGCCGAAAACCTTACAAAAGGTGACTCATGCAAAAATTAGGATAAAAACATGCTTTTCTAAGTTAAAGACCTGCAAACGAAGCTTAGAATTCTCACCTATAAAAGAAGCAGACTGCCATTGAAGCACTCAGACTATCCTCGCTTCACTCTGTCTAACTCAAAGATTATTTCTGCCATAATCATGGGAAAAGGGGTCTGACCCTGTATCATCTGGTTCATGATAGGCTCAATTAACAAATCCCCATGACCAGATGAATCGACAAACAGAAATTATGCCAACAATCCAAATCCAGCTACCCTCAGCCATGATGGGTCTTCTACAGATTTCTGGCTGCATAGCCAAAAAATGGTAGCAAGATCTATAGAGCCATCTGCAATCAAAAGAGATCTCACCTCCAGCGGACTAACATCGAAAGCCCTAATCAAATACAAGAATGCATCTCTAATAGGCACTGGCACTGTTAGCATTACCATCATATTGCAGGTAACCCTGAGGATGGCAGCAAACTCCTCATCCATCTGACATAGCTCTACATGTCCGAATCAGAATATGTGTACTTCTGGATCACAGAACTGCACGATAGCGTGTAGAAAAGCATTGTTGATCGAGACTTGCTGTAAAGTTCTCAAGTATTGGAGTCCTATCTTGCTTAGTCGACTCCATTCATTGTTTTCCCAACGGCGGGAAAGAGCACGGAAGGCAAACAATGATTGTTGAGTCATTGTATATCTAATTTCTGCAAAGAAAAGTAGATAAGTTATGTTTTGCCAATAAACATAAAGCATGGTGTATTTATAGCAGCAAACAACATTGGATTCCATTATTAAATTCAAAAGATACACAATACAAGCATTTATCTATTTTTATAGCTGGTATGCAACAACCCTGGCGTATTAGACACACAATTGCCAGTATGTAACACACTATTTTACTCTAATACAGAACTACAGGGTTCCGACATCATGCATATGAGAGATACACAATACAAGTCTTCTTTATGCATCATCCTCCCCGAAGTGGTCATCGGGACTAGGGCTGTCTGGAACCTTGATATTATACCGCTCTAGACACACTATTAGCCAAGCAATCTCTCACTTGGACATCCAGCATCTCAGACGTATGATAGCGTTGCAACCCTATCAGCAACCTTGAATCATCTGCCATTGCATCTCAAGGCACCTGTAAGATCAAAATATATGTCAGACCATTGAAATCAAAGGCGTATCAAAACGCACATACTCACATGGGTTGTGTTTGGAGGATCGAACTCAATCTTACTTTTTGTTGGCATCAGGAAGGAGGTCTCGTAAGGATGGCCAGTCTCATCATAGGTGAAGATCAGCGGGTTCTACGACTACATCAGCTGACGTTGTATAAAGTCCGCTGGATGCTCATATCCTGGGGGCATCTCAAGAGTGCCAGACATCGACATTGATGGAATCACTCCAGCCTCATAATCATGGGATCTCTTTGAGGTACTGCCACCTTGAGAACTTCTAACACCTGATGTATCATGACGTCTGCCTCGACTACCATGGAAATCAGACCTTGCTCTAGTCCTACTAGACTGGTCATGCTGACTCCTACATGTGGAAAGCTCTACAGATCCCAATAATCTCAACTATATGAAGCTAGGGTAATCTACTGGAGAGTCAGACATATGCTCTTGGCCGGGAATGCCAGTTAACCCAGTGATAACTTCTAGGTATGTGTCAGTACAAGCCGCCCAGAATATCAACCTCGATGGTGCAGCAGGCTCTACCCTGCTCTCTAGCCCCAGATGCCAATCCACAACGTGCTCACCCAGATAAAAGAATCTACCTTCAGGACTCTCCAGCAACATATGCTGCTCATCTTTACGTATTGAGTTAGTGAAGTACTCCAGCCTCGGGTACATGTTATCCCAGGGATGGGGATGCACTTGTTCCAACAACAATGAGAGATTAGATATCTACTCAGGTATTTCTCGAACCATTTCAATACAGTTTAATGTTAATTAAATTGTTTCTTCTTACCTGATCCTAGGTCAAATTGTTGAGTTACTCTCTCAACTCGTCCATTGTGTAATCAAGCCTTCACCTTGGTATGCACAAGGCTTGCATACGCAAGAAACCAAGTGGTACCCCCTGTGGAATATTGGGTTCTAGCAATAACCCAAATTCATAGATCTGCAAGATCAACATATACAATCAACAAGACATAGACAGATGCTACAGTAATAGAATCAGCAGAATTCTACTTACCTCTATGACCTGCCAGCAGGTAATAAAACGGTCTCTGTACTGTCGTCTACAGAGGTCCAATCCCTGCATCAAGTGGGCTAGACCGGCACTGCCCCACTCATATCTCCCGATAGCATCCAGATCATGAAGAGCCCATAGTACCGACATATGAATGCTATTTTTGGCATCATTAAATAGAGTACACCCCAGCACATATAGTAAGAAACTACGGGTGTACTGATCCATTGAGATCGTTCGACGAAGTCTTTCTGCCAATACTGCTTCCCAAAGGTAGTCATAGGAAATGCTGTGGCCTCCTCTCATATTGGGAGACACACCCAGCAAATCAAAGATAGTGCCATACAACCAGTGCGATGATGTTAGTCTGGCATCAAAGTGAATAGGCAGCCCTACACATTCCAGCCTGGTGATCCCAACAAAAATCTCTGGAGTAATGGCAATCTCACCTACTGGCAAGTGAAAAGTGTGAGTAGAGTCCATCCACCGCTCGACCATCGTTGTGATAACAAATCTGTTGCATTTCTTTTCAACACGAGTAAAGCATAAGATATAAGGACCACAGCAGCTCTAGTCCACTCTGACTCGTATCTCCTGAGGCAGATGGGAGTACCACTCGAATATACCTCGAACACTGCCGGCTCTGACAACTACGCTTTCCCTCTGCAAATCATAAAATTTAAGTCAACTACAGACTGAATTACAAAATACAGACAGTATTACAAAGGTCCTAAATCCCTCTCTTTAGCCCCAAAATCAATTTATTCATACCTATGAATCTAGAAAACATCAAATTTCTTAAAAAATAGCTGAAAAATGAGAGTTTATGGCCATTTTCACATGAATGTGTGCCACACATTGCCCAATGTGCGCTACATGTAAGCAATGTGCACCACACATTGGACAATGTGCGCCACACATTGCTACACCCACTCTGAAAAACCCGATTTTCATGAAACTAACGTGACAAACACATACCAACTTAAGCTTAGCTCTAGCCTAGCACCTAATTTAGGTCAAATACCATCCAAAATGCAAGAAAAATAGCCTAAAAGAAACTTTCAGAAAGTTAAAAAAGCTGAAAAACCAGGCTGAGTCACAGAAAACTCACCTTCTTGGCAGGGGCGCAGGACCGATGGTAATCTATAACAAAGGTTTTCGTGATTGCATCACTAAAACGAGCTTTGAAATAAGCATCACGAGTTGTGGGCTCGGTTAAAGAATAGCTCGGGACCGATATGAGATCTTGGGGTGTTTACTGCATCCTAAATCTGGCCATTTTCAATGAAATCTTGAGCTTTGGGTATTCGAGATTGAGAGAAAAAGGGTTTGGATGGGGAAAATCAAATGAATTTTCATTTGGAAGCCTTGGAATATAAAAATTCCAAGCAATGTGCGTCGCATGTAGAAGAATGCGCGTAACACATTATAGAAAATGCTAACATGCATCTGCCACTGGGGTACTCTGCTAAAATGTGCCACCCCCTATCAAAATGCATATAAAAAGTTAGGCCTCTAGTAAAAATTTTAGAATTTTGGAGGTCATTTGCTCTATCGAGCCTAATTTTCATGACCCGCAACGTTTGAAAAATCTAAAAAATTAGTCAAAATGCAGCAGACTGATACCCAAAAATTTAGGTTTTTTCCTACACCATTTCAATACCAATTTCACTAATAAATTATTTTCCTATGTCTAGCATAGACAAGAAATTGATCTAGTAGACGATTAAAAATAGTCAAACCTTTAACTTCTGGTCAAGCCGTTGACCGGACAGTGTTGCATTCTGACAAAGGATCCCAAATGCAGACTTTGGAGACAGACAACACTTATTTGATGGCATAAGAAAAAGATCTGACAGTTGATCAGCACGACCCAGCAGATGGTCATTCTGGTTTTGTAGCTAAACCACCCCGATCCAGCAGAGATCACAGAGTCAAGCCTTTGACTGTAAACCCTAATGCATAGGCATGTGAACACTGACTTCAGATGATTTACTCGTAAAGAAGCCATCGGTCTCGCAGTGACCACTGATCAGCCTTAATCGGATTGCCTGAACGTCGGGCCCTCAGTGATAGAATTGGGAATTTACTTATCAAAACCATCGACTAGAAGTGTCAGAGACCCAGCAGAGGATCCCAGATGCCAATTTGTAGATATCTGACATTTTTATGATGGTTGCGAGAATTGATCCAGCAGATGGTCCCCCAGGTCCCGTAGTTGACCACTTGATCCAACAATGATCACAGAACCAAGCTTTTGGTTCCTAAATCCTAACGCATATGCATTTGAATGCCAACTTCAGATGAATTACTCACAGCAAAGCCATCAGTCCCGCTGAGGACCACAGATCAGCCTTGATCTTTCAGCCCAAGCATCGGGGTCCGAGTGGCAGAATTGGTATTTAAGCCTCAATGCGAGCACCCCCGCGAGCCTCAACACGAGCATTAGGCCTCAACACAAGCATCAGTCCTCGACACAAGCATCAGTCAGGTACGATTTCTACTCCTTGTGAAAAGTCATGCTATGATCATATCACATTTTGACGACTTATCCTAATGTCGCCTCAAAACGGTCCTGATCATGGGGCAAATTGTTGACCCTGACTTTTCACGCTCGTGCAGTTTCGGGTTTATGTTGGTTTGGATCGGTTATAGTCCCTAAAATCGACCCCGATTATGCACATGGGCCTCTATGGTTTCCCCTGCGCATTCTGATGCACAAAATACCTCAAAGTTGGTGGGGCCCACCACAGTGCCTGGCAGGGCCCGCCACCCTCATTTCCCTATTCTGTGTGTTTTGTACATTCAGAACACACTTCATTGTTTCTTACGGAAGGTGAACCATATGAAATGTAAAATAATGCATTTCAAACAATTGACACTATTCATCATGAATAGTACACAGGCGGGGCCCACCACCTCCATCAACCTATTCTGTGTATTCTGTACTTACAGAATACATTTCATGGCTATCTTACATAAGGCATATCCCGTGACATCCTAAATGCCACATTCCGTGCCTACCATGCTATAGGGCCCACCAAGCACTAGTTTGACCCGCTACCCCTATTGGCATATTCTGTGTATTCTACACTTACAGAATACATTTCATAGCTGCCTTACGCAAGGCACATCCTGTGGCATTCTAAATGCCACATTATGGGCTCGTCGTACTGTTGGGCCCACCAAGCATTAGTAGGACTCGCAACCCACTGTAATTCTATTCTATGTGTTCTGTACGCACAGAACACATTCCACTTGCTGCCCTACTCAAGGCAAAGTGCTTGGCATGCTATTTGCTACCTTCTAGGCCTACTACACTGTAGGGCCCATCAAGGCACTATTCACCATGAATAGTATACATGTGGGGCCCACCACTCAATTTAGCCTAATTCAAGTGTTCTATGCACATAGAACACATTTTTGCTAGTGCCTACGTGAGGCATGACCTTTTGGCCCGTTGAATGCCACTTTTGGGCCAAAATAGCACCACGGGCCCGAAATGAGCCCATTAGTGGAAACTAGTCGTTCGGGGCTGAATTTGGTAAAACTTGAAATTGTAAAGTGACTCGAAATGTTGTTTGCATCTCCGATGACATATGGTATACGTTAAATTTTGATCATACGGGCCTGTGCGCATTACCTAAAAATGCAACATGCGTAGCACATTACACAATGCACTACGCATGTTACAAAAAAAGATGTTTAGTAGGGCCCACTTTCGAGATAAAATTCGGATTGGGTGAATAGTGCATGCATTCACTATTTGAAAGGAAAAGACGTTTGGTTGGGAGCCTTTTTGGGACCGAATCTGGAAAATTTTTGTACTACAAAGTGTCTTAGATTGTCAAATGACACATATTTGACATATGGCTCACATTACATTTCGCTCGTACGAGGCAGAGCACATTGCAATATGCATAGCGCTTTGTACAATACGCTACGCACATTACAAAAAAAGACGTTTGGTTGGGAGCCCTCCCGGGACCAAAACTAAAGTGAGCCATATCACACAATGTCTTAGAACATAAAATGATGCTTCTAAGGCATGGGGCACACATCCCGATGCAACCCTAATGGGCCCCACACGACGGGTCAACATACAATGTGCTGCGTACATTGTACAATGTGTGGTGCACATTGCCTAATGTGTGGCACACATTCTTTTAAAATTTTCAAATCTGGTCCGAAAATTATAATTTTACCAAACCCTAATTTGGCTCTATAAATATAGAGCTAATGGCCATCTGAAGGGGATCCGAATTTTGCTCTTGAGCAAGGGAAAACTATGCCAAAATTCCTCCAAAATTAATTAAACACATAATTAATTAAATTGGTAGGATTTAGAGACCAAACAAGCACTAGTTAGGTCTTTAAGCACGATTGGAAGCAAGATCAAGAAGAGAAACCTATGACTCATAAGGTAATTCTTCCTTTTCTTCCATTTTTCTATGAATTTTTGCATAAATCTCTAATTTTTGGCTTGATCTCTACATTCCAGCTTTGATCTGCCTAGATCTGAGTCGGATTTCACATTTTTCTTGAAAACCTTCTATTTTCTTCTATTTTCTAAACAATGTGCGCCACATATTCATGAATGTGTGCCACATATTGTCAATGTGTAGTGCACATTCCTCTATGTGCTGTGCATATTGTTTGCAATTTTTCCAAAAAATGCTATTTTTCTCAGTTTTTACTTCCGATCTGACAAATCTAGCTACATTAGAGGCTTTTCCATGCCTCTAGTGTATTGGATCTGTCATAAATCCTCTAGATCTAAATTAATTTTGAACTTTGAAATTAATTTTTCTAAGAATGTGCGCCATACATTCATGAATATGCACCACACTTTTGCAATGTGTGGCGCACATTCATCAATGTGCTGTGCACATTGTTCCCAGAATTCCAAGAATATTGCATTTTTCTTTCATTTTCTCACCCGATCTGATTTCCAGTGAATATTTGAGGCTTGTCCATGTCTTAAATGTTCTGGATCTATCAAATATTATCCAGATCTAATTAATTTTAGCCTTAAAATTAATTATTCAAGTAAATTGCATAATTAAATGTTTGGATTGCAATTTGGGGGTCGATTCGTGCTCAAATGAGGTACTGTCCTTTATTAATGTTGCTTATTTTAATCTATAGATCGAGTTTATGCTGATAAATTTGATTTTCTTCTAGATTTAACATCGATGTGCACCATACATTGTATAACATGCGGCACACATTCTTCACATTTTTCCAGAAAAACCATATTTTCAACCGTATTTCAATGTATTTTGATAAATCCAGCGACATTTGATGTTTGGCAGTAACTCAAGTGTATTGGATATGTCATAAAATAAATAGATTTAATTAATTTTGGCCTCAAAATTAATTTTCTATGATAAAATACCATTTTTATTCGTATAAAATGTGATTTTTGAGAGGATTAGATTCAAATTGGTTGAGGGGCTATCTCCAAATTATTCCAAGTGATGTTAGCAATCCCATTTGATTTTTCATGATCAAACAAAAATAATTTTGCGTAAAATTATTTTTATTTTATTAATTTTCATGATCTGGCTCGTATAAAACACATAATTATTGCCAAATAATTAACTGGATTTTGACTCTTGGTTCATGCTTTCACATAGCATTGGACTAGTCAAATAAATCCTAAATTCATTTGCTACTAATGAATTTATTTATGTTTATTTTGCATATTCGCATCATGCATTTTCAGTTCATGCCATTACGCAATCCAAAACATGTCATGCATATGCCATGTATCGCATCATCACACATATCATGCATATGATATGCCATCTACTTCACATGCCATGCATATGGTATGTCATCCATATAACATGTCATTCATATGCCATGTATCTCATCATCATACATATCATGCATATGATATGCCATCTACTTCACATGCCATGCATATGGTATGTCATTCACACCATATGTCATGCATATATCATGTTTTGCAATCACTCCTCATATCACACGTATGATATGCCATTCATTTCACATGCCATGCACATGCTATATCATCCATCTCACATGTCATACATATGCCATGCCACTCACTTTATATATGCCATGCATATACCATACACCTATAATGCCAATACAATCCAAAATGTTAACGCATAACGCTATACACTATTTGCCATGTTATATGCTTATATACATGCTAGGTTACCATATCATGCATATGATATGTCATACATGCTCACATGTCATGCATATGGCATGTTACTTTTTTACTATTTCATATGCCATGCCATCCAAATGTCATATAGCATTATATGCCATTCTATGTGAAACCTTGCAAAAGCCAAATCACATGTCGCACTATATGCTTACATTTACGCTCGTATGCTTGCCTGCCTAGGATAATTAATCCCAACTATAATGGTAAAATCAATTTTGGAAACTCATAGAATAGATCTCCACCACCCAAACCCAATCTCTGAAGGGTTTAACTAGTACTCATGTTATGGGTCGGTTGGACCAATCCGAAACCATTCGGTGGTGACTCCCTTGCTACTCTTTCGAGTCTGTATCATTCCTTAAGGGAACCCCTTAGGTAGACTGTGCTTTTGCTCCAAGTACGATCCCCGGTCCGTGACTTTCGCAAGCCTCGCTCTGGGCCCTAGCAGAAACCAGCGCTCATAATATAATTAAGATGTTTTATAGTCTAAATTGAGTAAATGCATGAATGATATTTCTAGAGTATGCTATGTATATTAATGAACGCCACACTAAGAATCTTATCACCACTAAATACAGGGACGTGTACCCATACGAACTATATTAGGCCATATAGACGATGTATCCGTTATAGGGTGGGTGGTGGTTTCCTCAAGGGGATTATTATTCACACTATGGGAGCATGTTACTCTAGGTATGGGCTAGGTGTAACATGTTTTAGTGGTATCAGAGCTATGGTTGAGCTCGCCATGTAATTTATTTATTCAATGGGACTATTGCCTATGATTAATAAGTTACCCATGAGGAGTTTTTCAGTCTCTACCGCTACTGACCATTATGATCTATGTTTGTATGTATTCCAGATTAGATTTCATGATAGACTGAGCTATTATAGTAAGCAAGGAAGGAGGGGGTAACTTTAATCCCTAAGAGGGTACATCAGATACAAGGGACAGAGTTGAGAGACAACCAAGATAGGAGGAACAGGGAGGACCCAGTGAGAGGGAACCTTGGGTTGATCGGGTAGATGCTTTAGCTATAGACCCCATGGCAACTCAGTTTGCCCAGTTTCTTCGGTACTTAGAGGTACAGGGTCAGACTTTACCTATTACTCCAGCAACACCCCCACCAGAACCCAAAGAGGAGTATAAAATGGATTTTAAGAAGTTGGGATCGTATGGAGCCATAGATTTTGTTGGGACAATGGATCCGTATATAGCAGAGATGTGGTTAGAGTGGACATAGAGGGTGCTACGTAAGTTGAAGTGTCCCGTAGTAATTAAGTTTGAGTATACCATCTCTCTGTTACAGGATGATGCTTACTAAGTTATTGAGGAGACCGTTTAGAGGGTCGAGTTCTTCTCCGGGGTACAGAAGAGGGGCAAGTTTAGAGGTTTTTTTTCTTCATGACTAGTTAATGTTAGACCACTGCCACCTTGATGTACACAGAGTGGAAGATCTTCATCATTTAATGGTAGTTCAGGTACGGGATCAAGTTTATGCTATACTTGTGGCCAAGCACATCATGGAGCTTGCCAGATGGGTACATACCTATGTTATCGATGTGGTAGAGCTGGTAATTATGCTAGAGAGTGTTCCATACGGTACAATATGCCCATGCATACTATTTTGGAAGGGGAATCTTATCAACAGAGTCCGATGGCTAGATCTAGTTTAGAAGGTTCCTAGAGTTCCAAAAGAGGCTGAGGCAGAGAAAGGGGCTATGATGGAGGAGGTCATGGCACCAGTTAGGGGTCCATGAATCAGATGATTGGGGCTCCTACCAGAGTATATAACTTGGTACAACGGGATGATCAGCATGCCTCTGATGTGGTGATCGATAACGTTCTTATTTCCAATCATGATGCATTGGTTTTATTTGACCTAAGTTCTTCGCACTCTTACTTTAATACGAGATTTGCCCAATTGCTTGATATGCCATGTGAGGGGTTAGGTTATGAGATACTTGTATCGAGTCTATTAGGCAGGGATGTGATAGTTGATAAAGTTTATAGACAATGTCCTCTACTTACTCATGATGTGTGTTTTATGTCAGACCTAGCGGAGATGCCATTTCATGAATATGATGTTATATTGGGCATGGATTGGTTAGCAAAGCACAAGGCTATAATGGATTGTCAGTAGAAGATAGTGACTCTTTAGCATCCAGAGCATGCCACAGTATTGATCAAGGGTAATGTACAGTCAGTGACTACCAGGTTGATTTCAGCTGTGACAGCGCAGAAACTGCTACTACAGGGCTGTAATGCAATAATGGCACATGTGATAGATATGAGATAGAGGGATACACAATTAGCAGAGATTTTGACAGTGTGTGACTTTCCAGATGTATTTCCAGAGGAATTGCTAGAGTTACCACCAGAAAGGGAAGTGGAGTTTGAGATAGAGGTACTACCAGGTATGGAACCGATCTCCATAACCCCGTATCGAATGACGCCATTGGAATTGAAAGAGTTGAAGATACAGTTGCAAGAATTATTAGAGAAGGGTTTCATTAGACTGAGTGTTTCACCTTGGGGTAAACCTATTTTATTTGTAAAGAAGAAGGATGGCAAAATGAGGATGTGTATTGATTATAGGCAATTGAACAAGATGACGATCAAGAATAGATACCCTTTACCATGTATTGATGACCTGTTTGATCAATTGAAAGATGCTGCAATGTTCTCTAAGATTGATTTGAGATTAGGATATCATCAGCTTCGGGTCAAAGAGGGCAGCATAGCGAAAATAGCTTTCAGGACTCGCTATGGGCACTACGAGTTCCTAGTGATGTCATTTAGGTTGACGAATGCACCTGCAACATTCATGACACTGATGAACATGATTTTTACAAATTATCTGGATTAGTTTATCATGGTGTTCATTGACGATATTTTAATGTATTCGAAGACTCATGAGGATCATGATAGGCACTTGAGACTAGTATTGCAATGATTACGAGAGAAGCAACTGTATGGGAAATTGTCTAAGAGTGATTTTTGGTTAGAACAGGTAGCATTTTTGGGACATGTTATATCAGCGGATGGAATCAGAGTGGATCCGAGTAAGATAAAAGCTATATTGAATTGGCCAACTACATGGAACGTCAGTGAGATTCATATTTTTTTGGGGTTAGCCAGGTATTATAGACAGTTTGTGAAGGGTTTCTCTATGATTGTGATGCCATTGACAACTCTTCTATGGAAGGGTGTTCCTTTTTGTTGAACAAATGAATGCCAAAAGAGTTTCAATCAATTAAAGGCATGTTTGACTCAAGCTCCAGTTTTAACTCTACCTGCACCAGGGAAAGAGTTTGTAATATATAGTGATGCTTCACTTAATGGATTGGGGTGTGTTCTCATGTAGGATGGGAAGGTGATTTCTTACGCTTTGAGGCAGTTGAAGCCACATGAGAAGAACTACCCGACTCATGATTTGGAGTTAGCCGTCGTTGTATTTGCATTGAAGATTTGGTGACATTATTTGTATGGGGAAATATACTACATGTATATCGACTATAAGAGTTTAAAGTATATGGGTATGTAGAAGAAATTGACCTTGAGGCAATGACCCTGGCTTGAGCTGATTAAGGATTATGACTATGTGATTGACTATCATTCGGGGAAAGCTAATTCAATAGTGGATGCATTGAGCCGTAAAGTATTTGTCGGGTTGAGACAGTCACTGTTAATATTAGTTCTAGAAATGCAACAGTTGAACGCCTCATTAGAGATGCGATTTGACCATATGTTAGCACAATTACAGTTATAAGCGAAGGTGGTACTGACAAAGTAGATTTAGAGAAGTGCAGTAAATGATGAGGAGTATCATAAGCAATTACAAAAAGTTCAGACGAGTAAAACTGCACCTTTTATTGTGGATGGTGATAGTAACCTAAGATATGGGGTACGAGTATACATTCCAGCGGATGATGAGTTGAAGAAGCCGATTTTAGAAGAAGCTCATAGTTCACTGTATTCATATCATCCAGGTAATATAAAGATGAATCGGGATTTGAGACAACATTATTGGTGGATTGGTATAAAGAATGATATTGTAGATTATGTTGCTAAGTGTCTGGTATGTCAATAAATTAAAGCAGAACATTAAGTACTAGCAGGGCTACTTAGTCCATTACCGATACCAGAATAGAAATGGGATCAGATCACGATGGATTTTATCACAGGATTACCAATGATGCAAGCTAGACATGATACCGCATGGGTAATAGTGGACAGGTTAACAAAGACAACTCACTTCTTATCTGTATGTATGGATTATAGTTTGTAAAGGTTAGCAGGATTGTATATTGATGAGATTGTCCGATTATATGGAATTCCATCCTCTATAGTGTCTGATAGAGATCCACGATTTATGTCATGATTTTAAGGTACTTTTCAGAGAGCTCTAGGTACGAGAGTACAGTTTAGTACTGCTTTTCATCCTTAGACCGATAGCCAGTCAAAAAGAGTTATACAGATTCTAGAGGATATGTTACGTGCATGTGTTTTGGAATGCGAAGGTAGTTAGGATCGCTATTTACCATTGATCAAATTTGCCTACAATAACAGTTACCAGTCCAGTATACAGATGGCTCCCTATGAGGCATTGTATGGTCAACGATGTAGGACACCTTTACATTGGGATGAGGTTAGTGAACGATGGTAGGCTGGTCCTGAAATAGTATAACAAGTAGAGGAGCAAGTATAGTTGATTAAGCCTAAATTGAAGGCAGCATCGAATAGGCATCAATCTTATGTGGATCTAAAAAGATGGGATATAGAGTATAACATTAGAGATAGAGTGTTTTTGAAAGTGTCTCCGTGGAAGAAGATTATGAGGTTTAGTCAGAAAAGGAAATTGAGTCCTCACTTCATCAGACCGTATTAGGTGTTAGAAAGAGTAGGACCGTTGGCCTACAGATTAGCCTTGCCACTTGAATTGGATCGGATTCATAATGTATTTCATGTATTGATGCTAAGGTGATATAGATCAGATCCTTCTCACATTATTTCAGTTGAATCTATAGAGGTACAATAAAATTTATCTTATAGTGAAGAGCCGATTCAAATTCTGGCACGGAAAACTAAATAGTTGAGGAACAAATAGATTCCTTTGGTGAAAGTCTTATGGAACCATCATATGGGACAAGATGCTACTTGGCAACGAGAGTCAGTGATGAGAGAACAGTATCTCCACTTATTCCCTAGTAGTCCAAGTTAGAATTTTGGGATGAAATTTCTTTTAAGGGGAGAGAGTTGTCACACCCACATTAGAGATCCTAGTTGTGTGACACTGTTGCATGTGAAATGCTAGATGAATGATAGGATGTATACGTATATATATATATAATTATATGCTTGATGGTTGTGATGTAATGTTGCCTACTTGATTATGCATGTCTATGTGAATGTATGTGTATAAATATGTTGAGAAGCAATAATAGGGTGAAATAATATTGTATCTTCTGATGAATATGCGATGTTATAATGGGAAGTAGAGGTAAGGTATGTGATGGGTATCATTATCAGGAGAGAGAAGCAGTTTAGTGGAAGAGAGGGTGTTGCCACCTTATTGAGACTTCTCTGTAATATAAGGGGCAAGCACCATGAATAGTATGATATGACTGAGGGCTTAGAAGTGTTTCATGATTGAGTTGTGGCTTAGGTACCTTGAGCGAGAGGTTAGAAAGAGTTGTATTTTGGAGAATTGGTAGTGGTACGGGCGTACGGATAACCGTACGGGCGTACCAAGTAAGAGAAATGAGTGGTCTTAGGATCTTGGAGGCCGTACTGGCATACCAAAGGGTTGTTTGACCGGACGTGTGCTTGTAGAAAATTGGGTTTATCAGGTGGATTGTGGAGGTACGAGCGTACCAAATGGCGTATGGGCATACCGTCCCTCACAAGAAATTGTGCTTGTAAGTGTTTTAGCTCCGTACGGGCATACTGAATATGGTACGGTTGTACACGACTTAGGTTAACTATTCAATGGATAAGAATAAGCTTTCCCTTGCTTTTCTTTCATCTTTCTCTTTCCTAAACCCTTAGAAATAATAGAGAGAAGAGTCTTAAGTGCCAAGAAAGCATGAGAGCTAGAAGTTGAAGGTTTTGATCATTGATACTGGGACTACGAGTAGACGTTAGAAGTGGTCTTACCACAGGTTTGTGCTAGTTATGTTGTTTACTTCTTTTCTTGTCTAAGGACCTAAGTAGGGTCCAAAGGGATGATATCTTCTGCTTCTATGATTGTGTATGGCTTATGTTTGTCGATGATGAGCTTGATATATGTACGTGAGGCACTATGTATACATGTATATGCACGTCATGCATAAAGAAGTATAAGGGGAAAAAGAAAGAGGAAAGAAAGAGAAAGAGAGAGAGGATGATAGAGCTATATGCTCTAAACTTACTGGGTCATACAGATGATGGGTTCCCTTGAGGAATCATAAAGTTAAATGCCCTCCCTATGGGAGATGAGTCTTGAGACCTACAGTTTTAAAAGAAATGGGTTTATTGAACCATAAAGTTAAATGCCCTCATTTAGGAGATGAGTACCGGTACCTACAGGGACCTAGTAGGGAAAGGAAATGTGCACATATATACAGGAAAAGAAGAGGGAATGAGGGAGAATGCATAGCATAAAGGCATTCTCATTTTATATGATGATAATGGTAAGGGATTCATTTATGCATTCCTTATGTTTGTATGAGATAATGATGTACTGTGACTATATTATTGATTGAAGCTGGTTATTGATTGCTTGTTGAATGAATGCTATTGACTTACTTGTGACTACAGTCTACTATGATGTACATATGTTTATGTGTTCACTAGCACCACTAAGTTTTATACTCAACGTTTATCATTTGATGAACGTAGGTACTGAACCTTCAGGAGAGTAACTTAAGGAATGACTGGGTTAGCAAAGGATAGCCTATTCTCGAAGTGGTACCAGACCTTTGGGGCATACTCCAACCTGTTTTGTTAAGGTAGTCTGTATTAACCATAGCGGTAGTAGTTAATACTGTATTTTGGTAGTGAACATGTAATTGGTATTATGTAATCAATACAAACCCTGTTGTATTGATTAAATCATGTATATATATAATATAATTGAGATTTTTTCCAGTCCAAATTGAGTAAATGAATGAATGAATTTTCCAAGGTATGCTATATATATTAATGAATGCCACGCTAAGAATCTTATCACCACTAAATACAGGGACGTGTACCTATACAAACTATATTAGGCCATATAGACGACATATCCCTTGTAGGGTAGGTGGCGGTTTCTTTACGAGGATCGTTATTCACACTACGGGAGCATGTTGCTCCAGGTATAGGCTGTGTGTGACATTATGTATGGACATGTTTTAATAGATGATTAACATGAATGGTTATTAGAATGTTTGAATCATTCATATGATTTGAATGGTTGTTAGCCTTGTTGTAAAGGCTTAATGTATAATGAGATGTATTGTATGAAAATAAAGAGAATTTCTAGATCCCTTGTAGGATGTTTAATGTGTTTCGATGTGAGAGTGGGATGCATTAACCTTTTTACAGGAGCATATGATTCGTTTGGGTGTCACATAAATTCTATCCACACCTTTTTAAATATTTAATCTAATTTATTCCATTTAGACAATATGCAATAAATGATTCTCTTTTATATTTAATATCAATGTTTTTGGAAAAACTAATTTCCAATGCAATATAAAAGACAATGCTCGAGGTTAGGTTTTGTAAGACACGTATGGACTGAAATAAAAAAAAAGGAAGATTTTGCGTTTACTTGTTCATAATTATAATAAAAAGTAATACTTAATTAGGACCAAGATTAATATATATCTTAATAAATTGAATTAACTTCAACATAATTGAATATATTTAAATTAATAAACTGATTGAACTAGAATTTTGTAATCTAACTAAATCATTATGTTTCACTAGTTAAATTAATTACTTTGTAGTTAATTTAAAATCATGCCACCTTAATTATAAAAAATATATGTAGGATGACTATGGAATTTAGCTACGAAATTATTCTCTCATTAAATAGTTATGGAATAATAACAAAATGGTTATAGAAATGAGAAATAGCGATAGAAAAGATTGACGTAGTTAAAACCATCACAATATAGTTATAGTAGTAGTACGGTCGCAAAACCTGTCACAAGATGACTTTCAAAAATTTATTCTGTCACTAAATACGTCATAATTTGGCAACGAAATTATTGCCGTAGTCATATCCATCATTGTTTTGCTACGGATTCCGTAATTATTTATTAATTTTTAAAAATATGAGAAATTTTTAATATATATTATTTTTAACAAAAAATAAAATAAATAAATAATGACATTTTTATTTTCTATTTAATTGATTAGTATTTATAATGTGTACATATATATAATTTGTATATATAATTTATAATGCATATATATAATGTATATATATAATTATATATATAATTTATAATGTATATATAAATAATTAGTATTAATTATTATCAATATATATATATAATTTGAGAAATAACAATTGTTAATATTTATGTTGTTTAAAAAAATAAGGAAATGCAATTATAATTTTATATTATAGCTTAATATGCAATTGTTTATAATAATTTATCGATAAATATAAAAAATATGTAATGTTTATAAAAATGTTTCGTTTGTTTTGTATAATTATAAAATATGAATAACTTATTTTGGAAAATAATGATTTAAATAATATATAATATTATTAATTAATATTAAATATATTTAGATATTTCAAAATATAAATAGAAAAGTATATTATTAATATTAAGTAAAAATAAGAATAAATGATTAAAAATGCATCAAAACAATGTCGTTGTAAATATGGCAAAATAATGTCTTTAAAAATTCTTAATTTTAAGCATTTAAAAACAATAAAATGACATTGCTTTTGTTTCATGTGTTAAAATGATGTCGTTTTAGTGGGTTAAAACGATGTCGTTTTTTACTTCATTAATGAAATGACATAGTTTTGATTTCTAACGTATATTACATTTGAGAATTCCCCTCTTCCATTTTGTAACCTTAATTTCTCAAAATCGATTCTGCATTTTTAATTCCATTGCTAAATTTCTTTTTTTCTTTGAAATTAAAACCCTACAAGCAAGTTTATATCTATTTATCATCCGAATTGGTATTTGTAATCAAATTTACGTGCAGAAGAGAAGTGAAGCATTGTGTTGTGAATTTCGATTAAGGATATTTGGCTGGAGAAGTGAAGCAAATGTCTAATTGGTAAACAAAAAGAATGAGCTTGAAGACATGAATTAGTCCTAGCGATGGTAGAATGAAAGACTGAGCTGTAAGACATGACATGAAGCTATTAGGAAATGACAATGTAAATAAATCAGGCATGATGATCATAAAAATTGGACAACGACTTGGCAAAGGAATTTATGCATCTTAGTTTTCGGGTATGATTTAACATGGAACATTTTCAATTAGTCTTATATTAGAATAATATACATGAAAGTTTATTTTATGAGAAGCAAGGTGAAAAGCTTTTTGTTATGTTTCATTTAATATGTTTGAAATTATCTAGAACCCTTGATAAAAAGGTTTTTAGGTTAATGTTAGTGCTAGTTTATCAATGTAGTTTTATAACTTTTTGGTAAAACTTTTGTTCTGATTTTATTGAAACAATTGTTAAGCGAAATCAAGATAGTGATTAAAATAAATTATGAAATTAAAATAAGAGAATAAAAATCCTAGCTATGATGAAATATGAAAGCAATTATAGCCAATAAGGTATTTAGGTGCATTGCTAGTGTGGCCAAAAATCTTTTAGTGAAATCGATTGGTGTCTGTTGTTATTATAGTAACTAAAGTTCATGATGATCATGAAAATTGGCATTTTTCACAAATGGCTACCATCAGAAATATAACTAAAATTTATTTTATCCTATGGTGACTTATTTTAGTTTTGTTTAGAGATTCTCTAGGGTTTTCATTATGTGTGCCTTTTGCATCAAATTTGTTTTGTTTTGGTTGCATCTGGTAATCTCTTCTCTTATTTCGATTTGGTTCTCTTCTTATAGGTCTCGCTTTGATTTTTCATTAAGTTGGAAGTTGCATGTTTTCTAGTTAAGCTGTTGGAGCACTCACTCACTAAAGTTCTATTAGCAAATTGCATTTTAGTTGATGTTAGATTTTCATGTTCAAATTTTGATAGTTTTGGTTTCTACTTGAGTGCAAGTCCTTGCAGTCAAATTTTTTCACTTATGTGACTTCATTGAGTGTAAGTCTCCACTTGCAAAATCTGGTATAATATTCTTTGGTGTCAGTATAATATTTAGAGGCATATTATTTTTTTTAAATCTTGTCAAGCTGTATGTTATGTTATGATCTTCAATCTCTCTCTCCTCTTTCATTTAATTTATCCTTATTAGCGGAAAATTGACAAAGCAAATAAGAGTAAAAGTGATATGTTGATTGGTAAGAACATTATACGAGTTGACAATTTAAGCTATATATTATAAAAATAATGTTTTCATTTGTTCATAATATATACTTTGTATATTTAGCTAGCAAGGTGACAAATGTGAATCCTTTCAAGTTTTTGTGCTTTACTTAAAGATTATGCATTTAATGGTGGAAGTTCTTCAAGTTAATTTGTATATTGTCAAAACATCCCTTTTTTTTGACATATATATGAATTGGTAATCATAAACTTAAATGCAACTTGAAGGAACTGATTTTTTTGGTTTCCAGAAACTTATGGTATTTTAGCACTTTTGTTGGATCCTGAATATTATCTCAATAGCTGCTATCATGATATCTTATCCTATCAAGCATATATTAATGTTGAAGTTCTGGAATTGTAATTCATCATTATAATTAAATTTTTAGTGGAAGTTTCATATCATAATGTATATATGTAATGTTGATATTTTTTACCATGATGTCATTATAGGTTACAACCTAGATGTCTCCTTTAATTTGTTGTGAATAATTTCTACTATAGACTCAAACAAGTAAGTTTATATTTAATATATTGAGTTGTTGCATTTAATTAAATTTGAATTCCATGATGATTTATATTATATTTACTATGAAACATCATTTATTATTAGTATGTTATTATGTATGGTTGAGTTTTATTGTTAATAAGTGCTTTGATATTTAATATTCATTTAAAATTTGATCATATTCAATATTTTATAATTATGAATATTTAATATTTTGTTAAAAATCATTTAATATTGGATAATAGTTAATATATGTTTGATATGAAATCATGTATTGAATATTGAATATTCATTTAATATGTAATATTTGATAATGATGAATTTTGAAAATTCCTTTCATATTCATTCGGTAATCCTTTAATAATCATATAATATTCCTTTCATGTTTAATATTCCTAGAGTAATGACTACTTCATATTCCTTTAATATGACTTTAATATTTAATATTATTTTGACATTGAATATTGAATATTCCTTTAATATTTAAAATTTTATAATATTTAACAAGTGAATATTCCTTCGATAATTCTTTAATATTTGATAATCTTTAATATTCCTTTAATATTTAATATACCCATTAAAGACTACTTAATATTCCTTTAATATAACTTTAATATTTAAATTTTCATAATATGTAATACTAAATATTCCTTTAATAAGCCATTCATATTTGATAATCTTTAATATTCCTTTCATATTCATTCGATAATCCTTTAATATTTGATAATCTTTAATATTCCTTTAATATTTAATATACCTATACTAAAGACTACTTAATATTCCTTTAATATAACTTTAATAGATAAATTTTTATAGTATTTAATACTGAATATTCCTTTAATAATCCATTCATATTTAATAATCTTTAATATTCCTTTCATATTCATTTGATAATCCTTTAATAATCATATAATATTCCTTTAATGTCTAATATTCCTATAGTAATGGCTACTTAATATTCCTTTCATATTACTTTATTTATTTAATATTGACATATATTTCATTTTTGTATATATTGATTTAATGATTGAATAGGAAAAATTTGTAATAATGTTTGACAATAGCTTTTAATTAGTACTAGCCAGGCATTTGAACGATGTCTATCAATAACTTTCAAAGGTGGATGCATGAGGCATATGTTGATAGTGGTTACACAAATTTAGAATTTATGAATAGAGTTAACAATTCATGGATTTTGCAGTCACCCAAGAAGCATGCATGAGTAATGAATTAATGAGATGTCCATGTTCAAGATGTAGACATGTTTATTTCCAAACTATGAATGATTACAATATTCACTTATTGAGGTTTGGTTTTATGCCAGATTATTACATCTGGCATTATCATGGTGAAGAATACATTTATGGGGGAACTACATGTGGCGAGCAAAATGAAAATGTAGGCACATGGAACATCGGTGGAGAAACATCTAGTATTTATGAATTTGGGGGTGCAGTGAATTTGGATCATGAAATGCCAAGAGATGGTTTTTGAAATTTCAATGCTAATAATGATATTGAAGAAGAAGCTTTTAATATTGAAGCTCAACAATTTTTTAATATGTTCAATTCGTGTGATGTGGAGTTATGACCTGGTTGTAGTAAAATGTCAAAGATGTAAGCAGTTGCTCATATGCTTAATATAATAGCAGAGCATCATATCTATTACTAGAAAATAATGAAGTGGTTTGAAGTTTTTATAAGACAAAGAATTTAATAAAAAGGTTAGGTTTGTTAGTGGATGAGATAGATTATTGTAAGCATGGATGTATGTAATATTAGAGGGTGGATGTAGAACTCAATCATTGTTAGTTTTGTAACATCCTAGATATAAGATAAGTAAACTTGGGAATGCACATCATAAATTAAAAGCATATAAAAAATTGTTCTACTTTCCATTGACACTGAGGTTGAAATGATTATATGCCTCAAAAGCAACAGCTGAACATATACGGTAGGCTGAGAAGCATTATCAAGAAGAAGATGTAATGTGTCACCCATCTGATTTACTATCATGGAAATATTTCAATACAACTTTTCCTAATTTTGTTGCAGAAAGCTAAAATGTCCACTTAGGTTCATGTATTGATGGATTTAAACTATTTGGATAGTCATGACAACAATACTCTTCATGGTTAGTAATATTAACACCTTATAATTTACTATCTAGTATGTGTATGAAGGAGAAATACATGTTTCTCATATTGATAATTCCTAAGCCAACCAATCTTAAGCAAAAACTTGATGTCTACTTGCAAACTTATTGTTGAATTAAATAGCTTATAGGAAAATGGTGTTATGATGTATGATGTGTAAAAAAGTAAAATTTTCTAATGCATGTTACTCTAATATGGACTGTAAGTTATTTTCTTGCATATTCAATGTTGTTTAGATGGAATACAATAGGAAAGTTAGCAAGTCCATATTTTATGGAGCATTCTTAAACTTTTTACTTGCTAAATGGGAGTAAAAAATCATGGTTTGACAACCATAGGAAATTCTTACTAGAGGGACATATATTTTATTGAAATAAGTATGGCTTTAAAAAGAATCACTTGGAATGGTCACCTCCTCCTCCAATAAAGATAGGTGAATAATTATTAAGAGAAATTAAAGAGTTGGGTTTGTAGAAAATCATTGATCTAGAGGCAGAAGATGTAAATAGTGGATGTTGAAATTGTGGATGGAAAAAATGAATCATCTTTTGGGATCTTTCATACTGGAGTTCATTGCTAATTTGACATAATTTGGATGTAATGCACTTTGAGAAGAATGTGTTTGATAACATATTCAATACAATCATGAAACATTCATGGTAGAATAAAGGATAATATGAAATCAAAGGTAGATTTGAAAATTTTTTGTAGAAGAAAAGAGCTTGAACAAGATGCTTACATTAGTAAATATCCAAAGACATGTTACACTTTGGATAAACAATCAAAAGGTATTCTTTGTGAATGGTTGAAAGATGTGAAGTTTCCAGATGGATATATGTCAAATATAGGAAGGTGTGTTGATATGTGCATGTTAAAACTGTTTGGGATGAAACATCATGATTGTCATGTTCTTATGTAGCGATTACTACTAGCAGTATTGCATGAACTTTTACCTACTAATGTATGGCAAGCTTTAACTAAGGTATTATTATTTTTTAAATCATTGACTACAAATAAGATATTAGTGGAAACAATGTTACAGTTAGAAGGAGATATAACAAAAATTACTTGTAAACTGGAAAGTATCTTTCCACTTAGTTTTTTTAATAATATAAAGCATCTTCCAATACATTTACCATATGAAGCCAAAATTGCAGGCCCTGTATAATATAGATGGATGTATCCATTTGAAAGATTTCTTTGACATTTAAAATATAATGTCAAAAATAAAGCTAAAGTTGAAGGTTCAATTAGTAATGCTTATTTGGTTGAAGAGGTAACACATTTTTGTTCTTTTTACTTTCAACCACACATATATATAAAGGATTGAGGAGTTTCATATAATGATGAAAGGGATGCAATACCTGAAGAGTTAGGAACTTTATAAATTTTTAAATGTTATGATCATCCATATGGAAAGTCTTAATTTAGATACTTAGATGAACACGAGTACATCACTACTCAAACGTATATTCTACTGAATTCTGAGGAAGTGCAATCCTTTATCAAGTAAGTTTCAATTTCAATAGTTATAAAAATAAATAAATTTCATATAATAATGAATACATTTTAATTTATAGTATATATGTATGATAATATATACATTGATGAATTGTGTGTCCAATGTCCTACAATTACAGATGTGAAAATTGACATCTCTCTTGAAAATAATCTTTCCTTTTGGTTTCAAATTTATGTAAGTTACATAAGTTTTTCTCACTTTAATACCAATGTTTGATACCTTATACATGTACTTATAAATGTATAATTCTTTATTTATAAAATGTAGGCAATTAAAAATTTCATCGAGAACAACTTCATAACAACACTTGCACTTGGTCCATTGAAGAAAGTGGAAACATATCTAGTTTACTTTATTAATGGCTATAAGTTTCATACTCAAAGTCATGCTTTTAAATGGCATCAATAAATAGTTGTGTTTATATAAAGGAATTTAATTACATAATTGATTATGATGATTATTTTGGTCATGTAAATAAGATCCTTATGGTGGAATACATAGGATTACCATTGAAGCATACGATTATATTCAAATGTGAATGGTTTGATCCAATACCCAATATTGGTATGAAGATTCATAATAAATATAAGCTTGTTGATATCAACCTTTCTAGATGATTTAATAAATATAAGCCTTTCATACTTGCATCACAAGTTATACAAGTATGTTACTTGTCCTATCCAAGCTTGTGTAAAGATAAGGTGGATTGGTATGTTGTTTGTAAGGTGAAACCAAGATTAGTAATTGACTTACTAAAATAATGAATAACAAACACTGCTGCATTTTAAGATGATCCTCATGATAATCATGAAATTGATGATTCAGTCAATGATCATCCACGTTCTCTAAATCACCCTGATGGATGATTCATTAATATCATTGATGGTGAAGAAAATGACATTGATGACGATGCCATATTGAGTACAGAATCTAATGATGAAGTTGATGAAATTAACGATACTAAAAGTGATAGAAGTTAATGACATGAGTAAATTTATGATATTATAATTTATTATCACATAAACATATCATAATGTTATTTATATTAATCCACCTAGTTTGTTTTTATTAATCCAATTGAATTAACTTTTTGAAAACTAGGAAATAAAACTTAGGTTTTCCAGAGTTGAAAACATCCTTCATTTCTTCAGAGTATGGGTTCGGGATTTTCAAATCTATTTGTATTCCATCTTAACATGCTCATTTGTTTAAGTTAATGAAAGCTCCTAGCA
>CANYBF012492914.1:0-12268 GCA_948192965.1 Dalechampia spathulata | reverse complement strand
TAATCATTTATTATGAATTAGGTGGAAACGCAGATAATCAACAAATACCACCGAGGGAAATTGACAAAGGAAAAGAAATTCCAGGTTTATGCTAGTTTATGTGAAAGTTCCTAAGATCATATAATGATCAAAGGAGCGCTTGTTTGGTAATGTAATCGCATTACATAATTAATTACGAATGATTTGGTAATGCAATAGCATTACATATTTAATTTGTTTGGATGATCAATTATGCTTGAATGATATGCAATAGCACCATGAAATTAATTATGCTTGAAAGACAATAAGCATTACATAATTAATTATACATAAGAGATGCAACAGTATTTCATAATTAGTATGATAACATGTCATAAAATATGATATGATGACTTATACATGTTTAACATGTCATGATCATAAATGCATAAATATAACATAAATCATGATATTGAGAAATAAGGAAAAAGGAAAGAAATTAAATATGAACAGAAAAAGAGATAGTATTGGGTTGAATGATATATGAATAATAAATGCGATAAAGGTTCCATTGTGATTGAACCATTAATGCGCAATAAATGGAAATACCCAATACCATGTGCACATATGGCCCATGTTAAGAAGGGCAAAATGATATGAATGATATATTATCAATACAGGAAAAATATGAAGGAGAATGCATAATCATGAATGCATTCTCATAATCAAGCATTTTCATGGAACGATGATATAAAAGGTATATCATGTACCAAGCCGATCTCCATTACTCCTTATCGTATGGCACCATTGGAGTTGAGGGAACTTAAGATACAGTTACAAGAATTACTCGAGAAGGGTTTCATTAGGCCAAGTGTTTCACCGTGGGGTGCACCTGTATTATTCGTCAAGAAGAAAGATAGCACCATGCGAATGTGTATTGATTATAGGCAACTTAATAAGGTAACCATAAAGAATAGATATCCTTTGCCGCACATTGATGATTTGTTTGATCAGTTGAAAGACACCGCAGTATTCTCTAAGATTGATTTAAGGTCGGGGTATCATTAACTTTGAGTTAACAAGGGCAGCATAGCAAGAACAACATTCCGTACTCGTTATGGACACTATGAATTCCTCGTAATGCCATTTGGATTGACGAATGCACCTGTAGCATTTATGGCCCTAATGAATATAGTATTTGCAGACTATTTGGATCAGTTTGTTGTGGTATTTATCGACGATATTTTGGTATATTCGAAGACACGTGAGGATCATGATAGGCACCTGAGGTTGATTTTGCAATGATTGCGGGAGAAGCAACTATATGGCAAGCTCTATAAGTGCGCCTTCTGGTTAGGACAGGTAGCATTTCTGGGGCATGTCATTTCAGCCGAGGGGATCCGAGTTGACCCGAGCAAGGTAGAAGCCATTCTGAATTGGCCTATTCCACGGAATATCAGTGAGGTCCATAGTTTTCTGGGATTAGCCGGTTATTATCGATGGTTTGTTAAAGGCTTTTCGATGCTTGCCTTACTATTGATAACATTACTCAGGACGGATGTTTCTTTTGGTTGGTCAGAAGAATGCCAGCGGAGTTTTGACAGCCTGAAAGAGTATTTGACTCAGGCTCCATTTTTGATTTTACCTACGCCGGGGAATGTCTTTACCATTTACAGTGACGCTTCACTTAATGGCTTAGGGTGTGTTCTGATGCAAGACCGGAAGGTGATTGCTTATGCTTCACGGCAACTGAAACCCCACGAGAAGAACTACCCGATGCATGATTTAGAGTTAGTAGCTATAGTGTTTGCATTGAAGATTTGGCGACACTACTTGTATGGGGAATTGTGTTACATATATACGTATCACAAGAGCCTGAAATACCTAAGTACGCAGAAGGAGCTAAACTTGAGACAACGACGTTGGCTCAAGTTGGTTAAGGATTATGATTGTGTAATCGACTACCATCCGGGTAAGGCTAATTCAGTAGCAGATGCATTGAGTCATAAGGTGATTGCTGGACTACGACAATTGAATGCCTTATTGATTATGCAACCCGATTGCATATTGGCACAGCTACAGTTGCAGATTAAGCCAGTATTGACCAATCTAATTTAGAGGAGTGCAGTAGATAATAAGGAGTACCAAAAGTAATTACAGAAAGTTCAGACGGGTAAAACGACATTGTTTACAATAGACAATGATGAGAATTTGAGACACGGAATGCATTTGTACATTCCTGCAAACGACAAGCTGAAACGATAGATTTTAGAGGATGCTCACAGTTTGATGTGTTCTTATCACCCCGGGAGTACGAAGATGTACAGGGATCTGAAACAACATTATTGGTAGGTTGGCATGAGAACAGAGATAGCGGAATATGTAGCTAGATGTTTAGTTTGCCAACGCATCAAAGTTGAACATCAGGTACCCGTGGGATTACTTAGTCCGTTACCACTTCCAGAATGGAAATGAGACCGTATTACTATGGATTTCGTTACAGGGTTGTCAATGATATAAACCACGCATGACGCAGTATGGGTAATTGTGGATAGATTGACAAAGATAGCTCATTTCTTACCTGTACGTATGGACTAAGAGGTTAGCTTGTACATAGATAAGATTGTACGGTTGCATGGGGTTCCATCCTCTATTGTGTCAGACAGAGATCCTTGATTTACGTCACATTTTTAGGGTGTATTTCAGAGAGCTTTGGGTACAAGAGTTCAATTTAGTACCGCTTTTCATCCTCAGACCGACGGGCAATCAGAGAGAGTGATACAGGTTTTGGAGGATATGTTACGAGCATGTGTGATGGAATGGGAAGGTAGTTGGGATCAATATATACCTTTGGTTGAGTTTGCCTATAACAACAGTTATTAGACTAGTATACAGATGGCACCATATGAAGCACTATATGGTCGATGATGTCGGACGCCGTTACATTGGGATGAGGTAGGTGAACGAAGGTTAATTGGTCCTGAATTAGTTCAACAGGCCAAAGAACAAGTACAACTGATAAAGAGTAAATTAAAAGCCGCATTCGATAGACATAAGTCTTATGTGAATTTATGATGACGCGACATAGAATATGGTGTTAGCGAGAAAGTGTTTCTCAAGGTGTCTCTGTGGAAAAGGATTATGCGATTTGGGCAGAAGGGTAAGTTGAGTCCTAGATTTATTAGCCCGTATGAAGTTCTAGAACGGATTGGACTGCTAGCTTACCGATTAGCTCTACAACCAAAATTGGATCGTATCCACAATGTATTTCATGTATCGATGTTACGACGTTACAGATCAGATCCTTCTCATGTTATTTTGGTTGAGATAATAGAGGTACAACCAGATTTGACTTACAGTGAAGAGCGAGTGCAGCTATTGGCCTGAGAGACAAAACAGCTACGGTACAAACAGATATCGCTAGTGAAAGTCTTATGGAATCACCATACTGGACAAGATGCGACTTGTGAACGGGAGTCCTCAATGAGGGAGCAGTATCCCTACCTTTTTGCTAGTAAGTTAGAAGGAATTTCGGGGATGAAATTTCTTTTTAGGGGAGGAGAGTTGTCACATCCATGTTAGAGACCCTAGGAGTTTTACATTAATGTGTGCGTATGTGTTAGATGAATGGTAGGATTAAGGTATTTGATAATATGTGGATCCGCGTGTATTGCGATATCTATATCTCTATTTTCGTGTGTTGTGATTTGTGTATATTTGTTTTATTGGCGTTGCTGTCACCTTATTGAGGAGCATGTCTTCTTGGTTGGATGAGGGACACCCATTATGTTTGTGTAGGGGTGATTTGGAAGTGTTGTTAGGTGTGGCATTGGTTTTAGGTACAGGTATTATGAGAGAATAGGCTTTAATTTAGTTTTAGCTTGATATCAAGTAGTGGTACGGGCATACGGGATTCTATACGGGTGTACAAAACAGGGGAAGGATCGTATGAACGTACCAAAGGGTGGTCCGGCCATACGTGACCTCGCAGGAATTTGGGTTTGTCAGGTAGAATGTGAAGGTACGGGCATACCGTCCCTCGCAGGAAATTGTGCTTGTCAGGAGTTTTAGTTTGGTATGGGCGTACCATGATTCGTACAGCCATACGTGACTTAAATTTGATGAGTCAAAGGATAAGTATTAAAGGTTTCTTCTTTTCCTATCAGTCCTAACCCTTCTTAAACCTTCCTAAACCTTCTAAACCCTTCTTACACCTTTACTACTAGCAGAAGGAAGAGTTTTTAAGTGGCTTTTGGAGAGTGGGGATTAGAACTCGAGCTTGGAGATTGCTAGAGACGAGATTACGAGCCTACGTTAGAAGTCATCTAAATTCAGGTTTGTCCTAGTTTTATGTATATTAGCATGCTTGGCTTATTCTCATGCCTTGAGACTTAAGTAAAGTCAGAGCATGGTGTTTTGTGACTGGTATGGTATCGTTGTGAAATGATATGTTGATGTTTATGCTTGATATACGTAACTAGATGATCCTTCTTACTTCATTAGGGAATGAATGTATGTGCTTTTATGTTATGAAGCATTATTGCATGTGAGGTATGTATGGCATGCATGGTAATGAAGGAAGGATGGAAAAGAGAGAAAAGGAAGTGAGTAATGAGGGTAGAGCTCAGCTCTGGGCATACTGGGTTAACTATGTTTATGGGATTCCTTCGAGGAATCGTTAGATAAATGACCTCCCAAAAGGGAGATGAGTCTTGAGACCTACCGTAGGGAGAAAGGTGCAGGGCACCGTGTAGATATATGACCTATTTTGGGAGATGAGTACCGGTACCTATCGGGACCCAGTATGTGCGAAAGGATTGTGCACAAATATAGGAAAAGAAGAGGGAATGGAAAATGAGAATGAGGAAGAATGCATGCATAGTTGCATTCATACTGCATGCTTGAGAAACATAGGCTCTAATGATGATTGCTATGCTACTTGTAGCTAATAGGAGGTTATATGATTCCTATGCGATTGGTGAATTGGCTTGTGGCTTTATACGTTTGTTTATGTATGTTCTCTAGCACCACTGAGTTTATCTCAACGTTTTTCATTTGATGAACGTAGGTTCAGAGCCTTCGGTTGAGCGAGTAGAGAAGCAGTAGAGGTCGTCAGCAGAGATAAACAGATCTCGGAGTGGTACTGGACCTTGATGCATACTCCGGCTTCTTTTACTTTATAGCGTTATAGTCGTTGAGGCAATAGTTCTCCCGTATTTTGGGGTATATGATGTACAGTCTGGGTATCGTTATTGCCATACACCATTATTACTATCATATGCCAGATAGTGCTTGGTTTTATTGCTTGGCATTGTGAATGCATGATTGGATGTCCAGGGTTATTAACATATTGTCCACACCAGATACAAGAACGTGTCCCCATACAACGTCTTTGGAATGTATCCCTTGTAGTATAGGCATCGGCTTTCTCTTGAAGGTAGCCATCTATGCTACGGGAGCATGTCGCTCCAGGTATGGGCTGGGCGTGACACAACAGTTGATCTTCAAATAAATAGCTGATAAGGATTTATTTATCCTTCAGACTTCTATTCTACAAGTTTGTGCAAACTTTTAAATACGGTACTTGGCAGTACCTTAAATTAAGTGACAGTATTAATGGTTTGTAATAATAAATAATTATGATGATACTTAAATTATAATATGTATGCCAGTGATAACTCTGATATGGTGATAATGTAATTGTGATGTTATGATAATCCAGGGAATGAAATGAATTAGATGACGGATCGTATGCATATTAATAAATTGTGAAGGATAATAATCGTTAATTAAAAAAAAAGTTTGTAAATCCCTTGTAGGATGTTTGTTGACTTTCTAGAAGATAAAGTTAATAGTCATTCTACAAGAGCATGTCTACGTGGGTAAAAGACATGACATTTACAATCAATATCAATACTCACAATAATTAACTCTCAATTACAAAGTTAATGCCCTAGCATTAATCACACACCAACCGAAGATTATAATAACAAACGCTTAGGTTGTGAAAGATAAAGTACAATAAGAGTTTGAATCACAAATGTAAGTAAGTTCAAGTATGCATCCAAGAAACTTATTGGAACAGGCTAACTGAACAATGTAGAAGCTCACAAAGAAAGCTTTTAAAAACTTTATAGGAATGCACGTATGGTCATACCATAATCTGTACGCCCATACCACTACTTAAAACATAATTCAAATTTTGGCCGAATGGTTGGTACGTCTGTACTATAGACTTGGTACACTCATATTGAGCTCTCAACAAGTTTTACAAACAAAATACAGAATTGGTATGCCCGTACCACTCACTGGTACCCCCGCACCATTGCTTCGGTAACATTTCAAATATAACATAAAATATGAGACGGTCGTATCAGAACCAGTACGCCCATACCACACACCAAAATTGCAAACAGGCTTGGTACGGTCAACCGTATGCCCGTATAACTTAAAATATAGTACTGGTACGCCCGTACGAAAACCCATACGCCCGTACCACATACAAAATCAACATTTTTAACTTAAATTGATTTAATAAAACACAAGCATCAAAATCATAGGTCTAACATATACTTATAGAAAATATTACTTAATATCATTATTCATGCTTATTAGGTGTTTTTGGCTAACTTTAATAAGTATTTCATATTTTTAAAAAAAGTATAAATAATATTTTCATTGTATAATTTTATTATCAAAATTAGTTATTATAAATTAAAACTATTACTATTAAATAACTAAAATAAAATAGAATTAATTCTTATAAATTATCTATTATAAATTTAATATAATTAGTATTTTTAAAATTTTAATAATTTAGATAATTAGATTATTTAAATCCTAAATAATTATAGGAATTTCATTATATATTAATAATGTAAAATATTTTGTAACTTTAATAAATACCTCATATTTTTAAAAATAATCATAAGTAATAATTTCTTTCATATAATTTTATCATAAAAATCAATCATTATAAATTAAAACCATTACTATTATATTATTAAAATAAAATAGAATTAGTATTAACAAATTTAGATTATTTAATAAACTTTTATTTTTTAAAAACTAATCATTTCTAATAAAAATAATTCATATTTATATTTAATTTTGAATAGAATACTTAGATAGAAATTAATTGTTATAAATTAAAATTATTACTATTTGATAATTAAAATAAAATTAAAATTAGTTTTAATAAATTTAGAGAAATAATAAAACTATTATTTTACTTGTTTATCTTCTCTCTTACAATATTAATTAAAAATTTGAGAGGTGTACTCAATCAATCTATTTCACTTGGCTTTTATAGTATGAATTTCAAAATATTAAGGTATATATTAATAATGTGAAATATTTTGTAACTTTAATAAATATATCATAAAATATAAAATAATTATTAATTAATAAATATAAATCAAATTAATAGTATTTATCTTTGAATAAAATTTATTTAGGTAAAAAATTAGATAATGTAATACAAAATATAAAATAATTAGTAATTAACAAATACAAATAAAATTAGTAGTATTTATCTTTGAATAAAATTTATTTAGATAAAAATTAGATAATATAATATAAAACAATTAGTAATTAACAAATATAAATAAATCAATTATTTTTGAATAAAATTTGTTTAGATAAAAATAAAATAAAATAATATAAAATATAAAATAATTAGTAGTAAATAAATTAAATATTTTATAAAATAAAAAATTTATGAAAAAGGGTAAAATTAGCTTTTCCTTTATCCCCTGCACTCTTTTAATATATTATGATTGTAAAATTATCATTGCTACTTATTTTCATTCTCTTTTCAAATATTAGTTAAAAATTAAGAGATATATGCTCAACGAATCTATTTTGCTTAACTTTTATAGTATAAATTTTTAAAAGTTAAATCTTAAATTAACAATGTAGGATATTGTACAACTTTAATAAAATTAACAATATAGGATATTGTACAACTTTAATAAAATATCTTTGAATAAAATTTATTTAAATAAAAATAAGATAATATAATATAAAGTATAAAATAATTAGTAGCTAACAAATTAAATTTTTTAGAAAATGATAAAATTTAAGGGAAAGGGTAAAACTATCTTTTCCAATATCTCTCATTTTTATGATGGTGAATTCCAGAGCTTATTTGACATAGACTTATTGTGACATACATGACCTCGGATTGAGGTATGCAATCCAATCCAGGAGTGTTGTAGCAGGAAGTCTGAGTAAGGAACTGAAAGGTAAAATCGTACTGATGTGGAATTTATTTCTATTTAAGAACTAACATTGAACAGAGAAATGTGGAATACCCTGTTCCTTTAAGGAGTTCTTGATTTCATGACTCTTTTACCTCTAGTTGGGGAGTTTGAAATCAAACCTCATAGTGATAGTAGATGGTGATCATGGAAGAACTTATCAGCGATAATTAGTCAACAAATGAAGAGATCTATCACACCTATCCCCCCGGTGTAACATGTTCCCGTAGAATAACTAATAACTTCTTAAGCATTAAAATCATCAATTATCCTATAAGGGATGCAAAAATTCTTTTTTTGTAACTTAACATTTATAACATCATCATTATATGTATACCTGGACTCATTCATCATATGTAACATATCATATACATACATCATTCATCATGTCGTCCATCAGGCATATAACATTATATAATCATTCACTATGTCATATGTATATATATAATATGATAAAGTATCATGGTATTATGGTTACCCACATCGAGGTTTCACCACCAAGGTGCTACTGCTATTATGATTAACAAAAGAGCTACATAATGTAAAACTACCCGGAGTATGTTACATGTGTCCAATACCACTCTGAGAATGAGATTTTCTCCAAAATCTGACTCCCAGCTAATCGTAGATCAAGTATTCATATGCTCACCAATAGGTCCCAATCCTACATTCATCAAATGACAAACGCTGAGTATAAAACTCAGTGGTGCTATAAAAATATGTACATGACATGCTCAAATATCAAAAGAATCATAATAAAGCCATCTTGAATTCAACATTCGTGTATCATCATACTTGTATCATATTGTAACATTTTACGTTGTGCCATGTCTGTAATAATAGAATCATAGTATATACATCTATATAATAGCACAATTATAATGCCACATCATTAACCATATATGTACTTTCATGAATAGTACATGTTAATGTATGTAAATGAGAATACAATCATGCTTTTCATTATCCCTCTTATCATTTAGTAATGTTTATAAGAATGCAACCATGTTCAGCATTCATGATTGTGCATAATTTATACTGGGTCCTATATGTACCGGTACTCGTTCCTATAGGAACATATACATCTGTTTGGTTTTATGAACCCATCATTAATCTATGGTTCCATATGGAATAAACTATATGATTCCTCAAGAGAATCCATCATCTGTATGACCCAATATGTTAATAACATATAGCTCTGTAAATATCTCTTCCTTCTCATTTTCCACCTTGTAACTTCTTTATGACATGTCATGAATATACCTTTATGCTTGTATGGTTCATGACATGATATATGAATGATGCTTAGATGATTATGTAAAATGTTGATCATATGAGAACATTGACTATATAAAGTCATTTTACCGGTAATATAGGCATTTAAGCATAAAACATCATTTCAGAACCTTACATAGGATCATGAAATGATAAGCACAAACCTATGGCAGTGTTACTCGTATCGTGTGTTCGAGGAATAGTATGTGTTTATTCGGCTGTACCTGTATCATTTCCATTTCACATCCCTTTTAGTAAAACCATTCATAACATTCATCATAGCTTCACATTGATTCATGAAGAATAAGTAAACATGAATCCATCCTATTATATATCACACAATAATGATAGCAATCATATAATCATATCAACCGAGTACAGGTTACTAGTTCTTAATACATGTAAAATTTGTATTTAAGTATCATTAATTACCCTTTTACTCTATTACATGTCATTAGCATGATTTATACTTTAACTCATTCATGCATTCATATGAAAGTCTTCAAGGTAACCTTATTCATTCATGAGAACATGTAGATCATGGATTTTAACCATTTCGGCATGCATAAATTACCAAGAAAATTCATAATTCAACATATCATATCTAGCCCCTTATATACCTTTAAGTGTGTTTATAAGTGTATAAGATTGAGTAGTAGGGTTTAAAAGGGTATAGCTTGAAGTTTGGAAGATTGAAACATGTTTCCCTTAAGTGGTCAAAACATGTAAGGCAATGGACTATTCATTTGGTATGTGATACTATTTATTTGGTCAATTTTTACTTTACTTTTCCCTTTACTTCTACCTTACTTTGCTTCATCCTTTTAGCAGCCTTATAGGACTCATTATGAACCATGAAGGACACTTACATTTATGCCTTCAATCCATGCATAAATCAAGGCAATAAACCATGCAAACAAAGTCTTAAACCATAGGAAAACATAGTATGCAAATTCACTTTACAAAACTTTTCATTTTGGTTTTCTTGTCAGGGACCCCCATGGATGGCATATCCTTTTTTACTATCTTAATATTTTTGGTTTTAAATAAGACAAGTACCATTGGAAACTAGACTCAATAAAATTTAATTTGAGTACTTGTACAAAATTTTTGGACATCATTAAGGCCTCCAAAAGTCATTTCTAATCCAAGTCAAAATTTCTACTGAAGCAAAATTCGGGTTTGCATACTTAAGGTTCCATTTCGTTTTTCATGCAACCAAATACCAATTTCTTCATTTCAACACCTTATTCTATCTTAAATTCATGTGTTCTTATAAGCTATTCACTCATACCAAATTTTAGAGGCCATTTATGAAAAATGACAATTTTAGGCAACAACTTTTTAAACACTTTCTTCTTTGTACCATTTCATTTATAATGCAAGTTTGACATTTTAATTCACTTCCATTTGCACTCAAATTACACAATCAATATTCCAACACATAAATTAAGCATTTCATTCATAAAAAACAAGCCAAAACACAATGTTTGTGCCTTATAATACAAGGAACTCATGCTTTTAAAATAAGGCAACAAACATCACATTCACAATCATTTCTCTTCTTCCACCTTCCTTCACCTTTTTCATATCTTTTAGCATATTTCATCACCTTATATTCATCATTCATACATAGTACAATAAATTAAAAGTCAATTACATCATATAAAAGCTAGGATTTGCATGAAAACTCATACACATACATAACTTCATTTCAGTTGCACCAAAATAGCATGTTAAGCATGCTTATGCATATATTTCATCAAATCCATCATTTTTCCTTCATTTTGTTTAAGTTCTTCATGTTAGGTGAAAACCCTACATGCTCCATACATCAAGTATATCAAAGAATATGCAGTAATAAGCACACATATGAAGAGAACAAGCTTGAAAACCCCTTAAATATAGAAATTCCATGAAACATTACCTTAGATTTATGATTTTCTTTAAGCTAGAAGTGCAAGAAGGAGGATAAAAAGAAGCATTCAAGTTTTTTGGAGTTTTAGAATGGTAAATCCCCTTTTCCTTTCTCTTTATTTCCTATTTATGATTTATTTTATTATTTTTAACAATGTCAAAGAAGGAACCAATCATATGTTGACACTTATCAACATATAATTAATTTCCTTAATCAAATTGAATTCTTACTCCTTTAATGAATTACTTTCTACATAATTCCATACCATGGTTATACATATCATACATGTCATACATGCACATGAATATACACATACATACATATTTTTAGTTTCTATAATTGCTCTCTCTTTATATAAAATGACATTTATGTCTTAAATTCATACTTAATATTTTCTTAATTCTAACTTCACCACCACTTCCTCTTATGCATTTTATCATGTATATTCTTATACGATAATACGTCTAGCATGCCAAGATGTCACATTCCATGCTTTAATTCTACAATTGAGCATTATTAAAAATCATGTGCATAAACACTTCTAATGTACATCTCAAAGCATTTTAAACAGTTTCTTATCACTTGATGTTCTTTTCATTTCATTTATATTCCTTTATCTATAGTTTCTATATCTTATGAACTTTCCATCATCTCTAAGACATTTAATGGCACATAAATTAATTCAATGTCACATCCGCATTAGTAGCATTTTTTATACACGTTTGCATTTTATGCATGAGAAGGAATGATGTATGGAAAGTATGATTATGAGTATGATATGCATGAATGGAATTTCATAAGATATAGAATTTAAAGTGAAAAGAGGTAAAAGAATAGGTTAAAGTGATGAAAATAG